>CM037587.1:160805118-160992618 GCA_021018995.1 Chloranthus sessilifolius | reverse complement strand
TTCTAATTTTTGATGGGTTTTAATTGTTATTCATTTTTGTATGTTTGACAAATAAGAGATTTATTGTGTATATTTGAGAGGAACCAAGCACTGATTTATATCACAGTCCCGAAGAGAACAAAGTATATAGGATTTATAGATCTGATGTAATGGGCAGGTTTAAAGAGGTTGAGATTTTGATAATTTGTTCTCTAAACAGTTATCTTTCAAGTGTATACGAGTGACATGAGCAACCAATGTTAAAATATTGATATAAGAATCTGTGTCGTTCTGATCTTATACGCACTTTGTCTGCTCCTTCCAAAGCTAAATCACTTTCTATCTTGTGAAATGGATCATATAAGTTTGCATCATCTGATACTAAGTGATGTGGTTTGTCTTGCCATGCTGCAATTCTAAGTAATTGTTATTCTTCTGCGCATAACACAGCTTAATTCCAAATTCCCAGCTTTTTGTTGAGGTTCCCACTCCCAACCTGATCTTGAATCCTGCCGAATATATATATATTCGGTTCTAACTTGGGGTGCACACGTTCCCCTGGGATTAGTTGGGTTCTCTAAGAAAAAAAGGAAGCTGTCTTGAAACTGTGAAAAAAGTTTTCTAAGTTCGAGGTGTATTTATAGTCTCCAGAAGATGGAAGTTTTGGAACTGCATTTGATCTACTGTGTTGTGCTAGGAACTTGGTGAGGATACCAATTGTAGTCCATGGTATCAAACCCCTTCCTCGATAGCTTATGATTCTATCTGACCAATTTTAAGCAAGGTGATTGCTTACTTCTTTTACGAAGACACCAACAAAATACACTTGACTAGGATTTCAATAACCGCAGTTAGATATTGGAGCGAGCAAGGTACATCTGTTGGTCTTATCATTATGTTTTGGTTCAGTAAATATTGATCCATCTCAATGATAATTGATGCGCCTAAAAACTCTGAAGCACTTGTGATCCTTACCATTAATTTTTTAATGATCACACCTCATCCTTCCCACAAAAAGGAAACTTTTCATTATCCCTTTCCAAAGAAACATCTCCCTCATCTCTAATCTAGCATCCAATTTCAGTTTATCCACATCTAAAAGTGGTCTTTTTCCAATTGTTTACTCAGTAGCATTTTTTTATGAGTGATATATTCATTTCCATCTATTTATAGAAATTTTCTATGCAACTGTTTGCATCCAATTCTATCACTAAGGAAGCCCTTTGGCCTTCCTCTTAAAATTGGGTGTCTCCGGAAGCACGATTGTGGTCTTATGGGTTCAGCAATTCAAGCTATGATTGCTTACTTGGTATGGTTGTCTCCTTTCTGTGTGGCTGATGACTAATGGTAGTTAATGTGTGGAATGGCCGCGAGAAATCACAAAAAATATCGAAAATTCCGTTGGTGATGGCAAGTGCTTGTTGATTCACGGGAGATGGAGGGGTGGGGAGATAAATCTCCTTAGAGATGGACCATCTTCCATGGTGGGTTTGTTTTTTCGCGAGGATGGAAGATGGACTTGCATTTCTTTTTGCTTTTTTATCAGTATAGCTAACAATGTATTAAAGAAAAAGGCGAAGTACCAAAGACCGACAACGAGAGGCTATCACCAAAACAATAAAAGGAAACTAGAGAAAGAAAAAACAAACTAAAGCAACAAGACCCCCCCTGTAATGAAGGATCAACCACTAAACTCTAACTTTATTGGCTGAAATTATAGCGTAACTTTGAAACAATATAGAAGAATATAAGAATATGATTTTGAATTTCCTAAAAGAATAAAGAAGTTTATTCTAACAACTTTGTTTGATTCAGGTTGGTTTTTTAATCCCGCCAGACTTTTCCTTCCAAACTTGGGAACAAAAATTCTAGTGATAGATCTTGATTTCCATTAGCGTAGGGAATCAAACAACATCCCATGAGGGCGTCGTCTGATTCCATAATAGGTTTGAAAGAAGGGTAAATTTCAGATTCACAGAATGGTTCTTCTCTTTGAGAGACTAAAATTGAAAGATTCTAACTTTCATCAACAAGAATTAAGGAACTACTTACCTTGCGAGTGAGATAAGAAAACTAGTATATCAAGAAGAACCATTATATCAAGAAGAACCATTGGCTTCATACCAAACCCATCTTAGGGAAGAAGAAGAATCTCTCTTTTCTTTCAGTATTCATAACTATAATATAACATCATAACACCCTAATTACTAATAAGCAAAATACCTAAACTACCCCGAAAAGGCTTGATCAAACGACCACAGAGCGCTCAACTTTCAATCTTATCATTTTTATGTATGAGATATTTTCAAGCATCAAATGACGCTAGATTGATGCGACATTGGTCTTATTATAAGGCTTATCGAAAGAGCTTTCCAATGAGCCAAGGAACACACAATTCTAATAAGTACTGAAGAAGTTATGACCAGTTTCCGGAGGCTGCACTGAAAGTGATAAATTTAATGGGTCATGTGACACATGTATGTACACAGATTCCTAGTCTCCTATGACCGAAAGTAAAACACCACAATAAAATAAATAAACACATCCTATGTAAACTAATGGACCAAAAATCAAAGTCCACCACACGATCAACGATCCACATTTATCTAGCAATGGTTCATCACACTCTCAACAATCCAACGGTGAAGATGTAGTAAAACAGAGATCCAACGGTGAAAATGGAGAACGATGAAGATCCAGCGGCTGAAATGAAGAATGATGAAGATCCAACAGTGGAAGCTGGTATTCCAATGGACCAAAAGAGTCCCATGTGCGCGTCTTCTAAATGTGGGGTCCTTTATGATTTTGCACATGCACACATGGAGCGTTCTACTACCTATTCAAAGTGTTACATGAGGTCACAAATCTTTTTGATTTCTTCTTGCGCCTTAGGTACACTTTGAAGGGTTCGATGTCCGTATCATCAAACTAGCAAGATCAACACCTAGCAACCCAGGAAATTCCCAAGGCTAAGGATAGCAACAACAAGGAGATCAAACCCCTCCTCTCAGTTAAACACCCCCCCCCCAAATAAAGAAAAAGAAAAGAAAAAAAAAATCTACTCCAGAAGAATCTCCTACCCAAGGCAGCCCAAATTAAAACCTAGTCTCTAGCCCCTCTGATAACAAATGCACCTAATTTCCAAAGGATTGCCAAGACAAACACCCTCTAAAAAAATCTTTTGACCCTTCTAAAAGCACTATCATCCCATGATGCCAATAAGTTCCCACACAACCTTGGAAACACCTAGGTAACCCCCAAAATTCCCATCACCATAAACCATAACTCCCTGGCAAATCAATAGGGAATAAAAAGGTAATTTGTTGATTCAACCTCACTCATGCACATGACACACTTATTTCTCACCGCTTCGCTCTTTTAATCAACTCTACACCGTTGGGATACGACCCCACACTAACGTCCAATCAAAGTACCGCACTCTAGGCAAAGAGCATGTATCCCAAACTAAAACCTAGGAATGTTGCAACAACGACTGGCAAACCAAAAATTAGCAAAAGGAATGGACCGTAAAAACCATTTTCTCTTTAAGAGGCCACACCCCTTGGTCAAATCCCTAACTGTTGGGCTTTCACTTGCCAATGAGGTCCAATGTTTAAACCATCATGACCACCTCCTCATCCCTAAGGTTTCTACGTAGCTGAACATCCCATATGACATCTCCACCCACCCTGTTAAACATATCTGCAACCCGCGCATTCTGAAAGAAATCAAGACTTAAAACTCTGTTAAACCGATCCTTGAGACAATACAAAACATGTCCCTCACTCGCCACCCACCTGAAACTCTAAAACCAAATCATCTCCCCCCACACCCACAAAAATTTGATGCATTGATAAAATTATGTTTAACCCCACAAAATCCTCTCCACCAAGCAGACTCGTGATACCCCAACCATTATTGCAATCTCCATATTTGTGCCTAAGCACCTGCACCCAAAGACCCTATCCTCCACTCCAACTCTCCACAACCATTTGCCAGGAAAGGCTCTATTAATTTCCAGTAATCTCCGGATACCAATGCCCCCATCTCTTTAGCAAAGTGAACACTTTCCAATTTATAAGATGGTTTCTACTTTCCTCCCCCCATCCTTCCCATGGGAAGTCTCTCTCAATTTTTTTATAATCGGTATATAACCTCCATGGGCCATTAGACTGAGAGGTTGGAGAAAGTGGCCTTAATCAATAACAGTTTAACCCCAATCGACAACAAGTTACCCTTCCACACTGCCAACCCCTGGTCAACCCTTTGCACAATAAGATCCCAAAGACTCGCCTTCAACTTTCCTGCACAAGAGGTAAGCCCAAATATGTAGAAGGCAAATGATCTACCACACACTCCATGACCCTAGCTAGGGATTGCGTCACCCCGTATCCAAGTTAGTCCCCAACAACTTAGTCTTAAGAAGGTTGACCTGCTAACTCGACTCGTAGCAACACAACACTAATGTACTAGGGCTTCCTAGACGAAGTGCCACAAGAGATCATTGTATCATCTGCGTAGTGCAAATGGGTGATAGACGAGCCATCCCTAGCAACTCGAAAGATCGAGAAAACCCTCCTAACGTCGTCTGCTGCAACGATCTACTGTGATCTTCCCCACCAATTAAAAAGAAAAGGTGAAAGTGAATCCCCTTACCTGATCCCCCACGAGCGTTTAAAATAGCTTTTAGGTGTGCCAATAACCATGATAGAAAATCAAACCGTGCAATAGCACGCTCTCATCCACCTCTTCATCTCTCACCCAAACCCATCCTATGCATCATATAGTCCAAGAACCCCCAGCGAACTCGATTGTACGTTTTTTCCAATGCCCACCTATACAAAACTCCCTGCTCCTAGCTCCCTACTTCTATGGCGCGAATCGATTGCTTCAAGGGCCAATGTGAAACATCAAGCAACTGCCTACCACCCACAATCGCCCCTTGAGCAGGGGAAATAATCCCATCCATTAGCTAGCATCCTAGCCAAAATCTTGTACGCACTGCTCAATAGGCTAATCGGTCTAAAATCCTTTATCTCCCCAGTCCCCTCCTTCTTGGGAATAAAAGTGGAGTTCATCATTCTCCCCATGTGACTCCTATAATAGAATTCATGGAAAAAAGCCATGGCCTCATTCTTAAGAATCTCCCAGAAATAGTGAAAGATGGTACCATTCGACCTTGGAGCTTTATTTATGCCAGCCTTGAAAATTGCTCTTCTTACCTCCTCCTCAAAGACCATTTCTATTCGATCCCTATAGATGGAACGAACATGCAAACTGCCCATCGTAGGTTGACACCAATCCTCATCAGTGTATAAGTTTTTTGTAGAACCAAGCAATCTCCTGACCCACCTCATCACAATCCTCAATCTTAATCCCATCCACGAAAATGTGTTGGATGACATTAACCTTTTTTCTCGAATTTGCAATAGAGTGAAAATACTTATAATTATTTTTCGCAGTTTTTTAACTAATTAGCTTTAGATCTTTGCCACCAAAATATTTCTTCAAGGCATTTTCTATTATGTTTCGCCTTCAGTTCCACCCTTAGCTCACTCTCAACTAAGGTAGAAACCCTTTCTTCTTCCATCACAGCCAATCTACAAATTTCGTTGACCTTTCCCACCATACCAAAGTTTTCTACTTCCCACTTAATTTTTTTAATTAAGATTCATCAATTTAGAAAGCAAAACGTACTCCATTGACCTTGAAACCTAGTCTTCTCTTTATCAACCGCTAACAAGATTCTTAAAACCTTTGTTTTTAAGCCACATGTTCTCAAACCGGAAAGGGAAGGTCCTTTCACCTTTGAAAATCCCTTCAAACTACTTCGAATATGATGAGATACATGCTTAGCATGCCCTTCCAAGAATGCATTGGGAGAAAAGGGCATCCTAAGAAGAGGAACGAAAAACCTATCCAAGTGGCATAAAATGAGGCTCTTCTACATGTTAGACCAAGTATCTTGCCCTCCCCCCCCCCAAACTCCCTTATTCCCATTTGTCATAGATACCCCCTTGCTTTTCATGCTCATAGAGGATATTCTTAAAGTATCCATCCAAACACGATGGGACATCTTAAAGGGTCGATATCCTCGCGAACTCAAACCAAAAATCCTCCCTACGAGCATCATCATTAGGACCATAGATTTGTGAAAAAAGCCTAGGCTACCTATCATCAACCAATCGAGAGGACCGAAACAAAGGAATCGCCCACCTCTTTGGGGCCCCAATAGAATCTAGAGCCACCATTCCCATTTGTTCCTCCACAAAATAGTGCAAATTTTACATAAAGTGGTAGAAGTTCATTTATGTTTGGCATAACTCTTTGTTTGCCAGAGCAAGGTTTACCTGCTTTAGCAGGTTCCCTTTCTCTCTGCTAAATCCCTGCTACCTGCTTTAGCAAGTCCCCCATCTCTTTGCTAACTCCCTGAAGAGCAGGATTTGCTTGCTCCAGTAGTGCTCCCCTTCTCTCTGCTCACTCCTTGCCAGAGCAGATTTTATTTGCTCTGGCAGGGAGTTAGCAAAGAGTAGGGAGGTAGCTGCTAGAGCAGGTAAATCCTGCTTTGCAAGGAGTTAACAAGGAGAAGTGAGGCTTGCTAAAGCAAGTATATCCGGCTCTGGCAGGGAGCTGACAAAGAGTTATGCCAAACGCAGCCTTCGGCAAAGGTTAAAATTGGAAAAATCCCGAAAGTATGGGGAAATATTTGGAGGAAAAATTGAAGGGAAAAAAATAAGACTTAAAAGTATATATATATATATATATATATATATTAAAAATCACTTTTTTTTGAAAATTCGAGTATTATTCGCGAATTTTTGAAAACACACGAATGGTTGGAAGATTCGCAGAACCTTAAGTTCGCGAATTTTTAAAAAATTTGGCGATTTTTGTAACTATGGTAAGAAAGGGTTTAATAGAAGCCCTCTTATTAAGGTCACACAAGCCCCTCATCTTCGAAGACGCTATATGAATCAAACAGAGCAACCAAGGCCCAAAACAAAACAAAACAACCGCATAATATTCCGTTTTTACTGTGCTTACTTTTATCTCGTAAGACCTCTTTTCCTGCTTTATACCTCCCACACTGTCTCGGGTCAGTAGACCTTTCAAAAATCTTCCTTAAACCTCCGTTGTTCAAAACACAATAATTAGAAACGTGAGATTCCGGCATTGAGTCAGTTCTCTGCTCCTCTGTGCTGCCACAACCCTCTAATTGCCATTCATACTTAGTAGTCGTAGCTCCAGCGCTACCAAGCACACCTGAAACCAGGCTCCTCCCAATAATCTTAACTGTCGCATTGCACAAACCTATCCACTCGTCCCTCAACTGCTCGAAACTAGCCCAAGGGTTCATCAAGTTGGGATGCATGTGATTTTTGGGGGCAATAAAAGCTACTTTGCATCAATGAAAACTAGGACGTTATTTAAAAAAGCCTAAACCCCCATTATAAAAAAAAGGACTAGAAACAATAAGAAAAATTACCACCATGAACCGTAAACGCAAATATACCTGGTTGCCTGAACAACTCATAGATATGCCCGCGATGTTGACACGTACCCATCACCTCTACGAAGGGAGAACACATGGATTGACCTTCAGAAATCGTCGAAAGAGGCATCACTGTCTCTGTGGGCATAAGGGCAGGCGCCTGGTCAGCTGGCTCTCTGTCCTCACCCCCTACAATGCCCACCATGATCATCCCATCGCACGGTTGATCCCATATCCTCACAAGAAGCATGCTTAGCTGACACCAAGGGGCATTCTTGAAAAGAAGCTGACACTTCATTTGTTGTCACTATTCCAAGCGTCATTCCTTCTTCCCTTAGCGTCAGTCAATTGGGTTTCAGACTCCCTCGCACTCGAGATGTTCAAATAAGACTTGTTCCCTCCAAAACCACCTTTCTTCATGGGAAGACCCAGACCAGTCCCACAAATTAAAGTCACATGGCCCTTACCAGTGAGACACCCGCCTCAAAAAACTCTTCTCCCGACACGTCTTGCGCATCAAGCTCCACAATTAAAGGGACAAAACTAGTATTTTTTCCCTCGAAGAAGTATCAAGGAAAAAAGATAAACTAGTTTGACTTGTTGACGTCAGTGTGATGCCATGCTAACTATGACGTGGCACCTTAAAAAAAATGACTCAGGTCCCGCTCTAATACCAAGAAGAGGTTTAGGGTTTAGGTATAGGCATAGGTGTAGGTGGTTTTGGTGTTAGGGAGATAGTATTAGGGTTAGGTTATGGTTTTAGGTCTAGAAAAAGTAGAGGAGAAGAATGTTAGAGAAGTGAGAAAAGAGAAGGCTTGGTGCGTAGAGATCCTCACTAGCATTTATTTTAAGTGAGGAAAAACTCTACATATAGAACCAACATCTTTTGGATGGCTCAGCCCAGAGTCTTCCCTCTCCCCCCCTGAAATCCATGGCCCCAATACCTTGATACACGAGGATACTATGTACATACACCACACATGTACATCACCCACTAGGGGGGAGACATACATATAGTATATTTTCTATGCATTAGCTAATTTAAACTCTTGTGTTGAGGGCTGATAAGATGTAAAAATGCATGTACTATCTTTCTTTTATATATTAGAAATTTAAACCTTTCAACTTGTATTAACTATTAAGGTCGGATAAGTTGTAAAATATGTATACTATTTTTTTTAGTTCGTAGGTAATTTAAACTGTCTTATTTTTGTTGAGTGTTGATAAACGGTAGAACGCATAGCTAATTTCTTTGTATGCATTAATAATAATAATGTACTTTATAATTGTACATATCTACATTTTTATTTAAAAGAAACAAGCTTTATTACTTTAGTAATGAGGTTTCTTTTATTAATGGAAGTCATTTTAACAAAAAGGAAATGAATTTCTGACGCAGGACGATATCGCTTGCTAATCCTAAAATAGCAAAATCCCGCGTGGAAGGGGTTTTAGGGTATTCAAACCTTTCATTAAAATAAAAATAAAAAGAAGAATAAGGTAGAAATCTTCGGATTCGCTCCAAAGAGGCTTTTCGGCTTCACGCCCATGGGTTAAAATGCCGGAAAACCCATGACGTCTCCGGTCAAAAAAGCAGACGTCTTGACGATCGTCGAACGATAAAAACCGGACGATACATTGAATGTATCGTCCGTATTATATATAAAGGCGTCTGTACTTTTAATGTACCGTATCCACTCCGATCTTAAATGCATTCGCGATTTCGGACGATATTTTGATCCATGTTCACGCCAACGGTGGTTTTCCGAAGCTTTACACCACGGCTGTACGTCGGCTTCACACCAAGTCGCACGAGAAACGATTGCTCACTTCTCAAAGTTTGAAGGATTCACTCCCTCGATTGAAAACTTTTCGCAAGCTCTCTAGGGGCACAATAGCAACTCTCTTTCATTTAATAATCAACTCTTTAATAAAGTGTTTACAATGCCTTTATATAGGCTAAGAAAACTCTAAACGAATATTAACTAAAAGACAATTAAACCCCTAAAGTTTAAAGTTTGAATTTAGTAGTTTAAAGCAACTAAAACTGCTCGGCGCGATTTCGATCGATCGAAATTGAAAATCAATTGATCAAAATTGAATTTCGTTCGATCGATCGAAATTAAAAATTGTTCAATCGAAATTGAATTTCGTTCGATCAAAATTCTCATATACATAAAATATTGCCGTTGACATTTTGATTGATCGAAATAGGGTTTCGATCTCTTTTCTCGAATTGTCGTCTTTACGCCTGATATCCTCTTCTTCATGGGCCGTTTGAAAGCCCATTTATGGGTCAATTTCTTCCTTGCTGATTTTCTTCGATTGGCTCGGTCACGGTCCAAATATGCGGATCTGAATTCCCCGTCAATCTCTTCGACTTTGAAAAAGTTCGACCTCAAACTTTGGTTGACATCGATAAGCAGTATCAAGTATGTTTGTTCCCCCTGGATCTCGAACTTTTGAATGGTCTCGGACTCCGGAGGGACGATCACAGATGTATTTGCTTCGATGATTGCGGGCTCGGTAGGGCCGATCATGGATGCTTGAACTTCAACGATCTTGGGTTCTTCGACGGTTTCGAGATCTGCCACGGTCGCAGCAACTGGTGTGAACTCTTCAATCAGACGTTGTTCTGGCACAAGATCAAGGCGGATAACTGGATCTGCGTGAATAACGGGCGCCATTGGTTCTTCCATAGGCATGGAAGTGCTTTGATTTACTATAGGTTCGGTATCTTCCACCGATACAGATACAACCACGGGTTCGGGCTTGATTTCTGGAATGGGCTTTGAGTTAACGAACACGGGTTTTGAAAGCTTAAATCTCAAAGCTTTATGTCTCACCGATATGATTTCCTCTTGTAGTTTGAGGAGAAAATCTTTAAGAAATTCTTGAACGAGACTCTTATTTAATGCCTCCGCTATCTGAGGTGTATTTGTTAACTTACGTCTAATCTCAAGAGTAAACGCTCGATCATATAAAGCTGGCCAATATCGAGGTGTTGAACTCCAATACCTCAGACTCTGCGATCTAGTTTTTACTGCCTCCCAAGCTTGTCTAATCTCATCAATCGTCTGATACAAATCAAGGAGCTTTCGCTGATCTACGAACGATCCCATTCTAGCTATCATGAATCCATTCAACTCGTGCAAGGCTTCGATAAATTGTTCTTTACTCATGATGGATGGCTTGCTTTGATACCAAATTCACGTAGGACGAACTCGCTTGCTAACCCTAAAATAGCAAAATCCCGCGCGGAAGGGGGTTTAGGGTATTCAAACCTTTCATTAAAATAAAAATAAAAAGAAGAATAAGGTAGAAATCTTCGGATTCGCTCCAAAGAGGCTTGTTGGCTTCACGCCAACGGGTTTTCCGAAGCTTCACACCACAGCTGTCGTCGGCTTCGCACCAAGTCGCATGAGAAATGATTGCTCACTCCTCAAAGTTTGAAGGATTCACTCCCTCGATTGAAAACTTTTTACAAGCTCTCTAGGGTTTGCACAATAGCAACTCTCTTTCATTCAATAATCAACTCTTTAATAAAGTGTTTACAATGCCTTTATATAGGCTAAGAAAACCCTAAACGAATATTAACTAAAAGACAATTAAACCCCTAAAGTTTAAAGTTCGAATTTAGAAGTTTAAAACAACTAAAACTGCTCGACGCGATTTCGATCGATCGAAATTGAAAATTGTTCAATCGAAATTGAATTTCGTTCGATCGAAATTCTCATATACATAAAATATTGCCGTTGACATTTCGATTGATCGAAATAGGGTTTCGATCTCTTTTCCCGGATTGTCGTCTTTACGCCTGATTTCCTCTTCTTTGTGGGCCGTTTGAAAGCCCATTTATGAGTCCATTTCTTCCTTGCTGATTTTCTTCGATTGGCTCGGTCACGGTCCAAACATGCAGATCTGAATTCCCCGTTAATTTCGATTTAGAAATAAACAAGTTTCATTAAAGAAAATGTTCCATTTAGAAAAGGAACGCAATTATGGAAATATTTCAGAAATTTTTTGTTGAAGAGCTCTAGGATATAGCCCAGCGTTTGAACACTAGGCTAGGCAAGATGAGCACAACGTGGCACTCAAGCACAAGTTTGGTTGCAACAGACTTCAATGGAAGGTCGATTGATTATCGTTAAAAAATGAAAAAAAATTTAAAATCCTTAACCACCTTCCATCTAATAGATCTCAGTGATCTGAAAAATGAGTGCTGAAACATTTCATCAATTCAACGTTCACTTTCACATCGTTCGATCAAGGGTGAATATTATTTTTTTAGATTTTTTCCCTGAAAACTCTAGGGAAGGATGAACCTGGGGGAGTGTGTGCCATGTGGCACCTGATTCTAGGCACTTCCCAGTGTTCAAACGCTGTGCAAGTGCCCAGATACCCCTTTTCCTTTGTTGAAATGCAAAAACACAATGGATAAAGGTAACCTGGTACTAAGGACCAGGTAACTTACCTAGTCTTACATTAGTATGATGCCACGCAGCACCCAATCACATGATTGGGTGCCACGTAAAGAAGCGGCTCAATGATCATAAGTATTGTGAAAAAAAATAATAAAATATATAAATTTCTACGGTCAATGGTGTCAATTGTGTGGAAAATGAACAATGAAACCAAATGTGTTTTACCGTTCATTTTCCATTCAGTTGACCATGTTGAGTGCATGATTTTATATGGCTTACTGTAATTTTTTTTCCACAATACTATTATGATCCTTGAGCCGCTCCTTTATGTGGCACTCAATCATGTGATTGGGTGCCACCTGGCAACAAACTAATGTTCGACCAGGTAAGTTACCTGGTCCTTGGCAAGGATCAAAATTTCGGCCGAAATTATTGGTTTTGGTCCCCACCGAAACGAAAATTTGAACTGAAAATTTGGGTCCCATACAAATTTGGACCGAAATTTCGGTCCAAATTATCGTTTTGGTGGGGACTGAAACCGATAATTTCGGCCAAAATTTTGATCCTTGGTACCAGGCTACCTTTACCCAAACGCAATTGCAAATGAGATGATGTCATTGTGTTGCTTACTCCAATTAGTGAGCAAATTAGAATTTTCATGCGTGGAAGGCACTTGCAGTGTTTGTGTTTTAAATTCTTGTTCTAATGTACAAGGTTTCACATAAAGCATGAGAACTTTTACCTAGAACCACCAACTTCTAATACTATATTTCGATTATAGAAAATGAGAAAAAAAGGAAAAAAAAAAGACACGTAGCGAGATGCCAAACCCAGAAAAAAAGGAAAAAAAAAAACAAAAACAAGGGTTGTGCTTGTAGCTCAATGGAAGGCTAACGATATTGCAACTTTTAGGTTGCAAATTCAATCCCAACTTACCTATTAGTAAAAAAAAAAAAAAGGAAGCCCAAAGGGGAGCTGAAAAGGCTAGAATTTCATTTCAAATTCGTGTCTATTACACTTCTTTCATATTTCCCAAAAGATAGCTAGACGGAGCACCTTCTAAATGATGGCTACGTTTCCTTCAAAACTATACTCGGGCTCACTAGCCAGGATCAAAGCACATGATTCACCTCAAGGATCAAATTTCGGTCGAAAACTGAAAATTTGGCCGAAATTTTGGGTCCCATACAAATTTGGACCGAAATTTCGGTCCAAATTATCGTTTCGGTGGGGACCAAAACCAATAATTTCGGTCATTTCAGCCAAAATTTTGATCCTTGATTCACTTTCACAATCGCTATACCCAAAAATGGGTCTAAAAGAATCTCAAACTCGCATTTGAGGAACAGATGTTTCACTGACCCATCTTTTGTGCCAAAAAATTCCCGGTCCATCAGAATATCCATTCCTCTTTCCCTCTGTTGAGCACATGTTAACATTCTAACTCCAGCCACCTGTGATGGGGCCAATACTCGAGCTTGCAGCATGGTGCGTGTGGCACGACATGTGGTGCCAGGAGGGCACGCGACATGGGGCCAAGTTGGCCTTGCGACGTGGTCGCGCTGCGAGGACGCGACACGGTCACATGAGGGTAGGACGCGGAGCGTCACGGTCGCGACACGGACGCGACATAGTCAAGGTGGGCTAGCAATGCAAGAGGCGTTGCGGTATGTCAAACCAAGGGGTTTGAGGTTCTCCTACCATTCTGGCTGAATGACTGTTTTACCCTTATATAGGGGAAGGGAGCTAGAGAGCTATTCCCCCGCACACGGGGCCTTGCGTTGCCAGAGGGGGCGCAAGTGTCTCCTAGGCCTGAAAGGGTGGACCTAGGACGTCGACGCAGCGATGCCGTGTGGAACCCAAGGGAGGTTGATGTATGGCTCTGGACTACGCGTCGCGGTGCATACGGCTGGGCAACCTCGCAAGAAGAACACCAGAGCGCTGCGTGGGACTCAGTTGAGCACGTGAGCGCGAGGCACAAGGCTGTGGGCTTGGTTCGGTATGTGTGCGAGACATGGTGGCATGGGGGGCTGCATGCCAAGACTGTTGCGAGCGAGGTACTAGTGCAGTGCACAGGGTGAAGCTTGAGCAGGCCAAGTTAGCACAGCGGTGCAAGTGGCGTGTCGTTAGGGGCACGATGAGCCGAATGGTAGGCCGTGAAACAGAGGTAACCATATTGGGGGAGTTCCCGTCCTCTAGGCGGGTGGTATCAGAGCTGATGTGTAGATGGGTTGGCTTCGTTGCATGCGGTAGCGAAGCACCGCGCGGGTTAAAAGCACGTCGAAGGAAGCCCATGTTGGTATCGTAAGGCTGACCCTAGCGTCGTTAAGTCTAGGCATGGGGCCGAGGTTGCGGAAGTGCGACCCCGTGACATTTTGGTATCAGGGCCAAGTTCGATTCTGAAGCGATGATGCTAGTGAGTAAATTGGTACGGAGGCACGCGATGTGGTGTCAAGAGGGCACGCGACATCCTTGAACATTTGGTGCAGAGGCACGCGATGTGGTGTCAAGAGGGCACGCGACATCCCTGAGCTAGTTAACAGGTGAGGGCCTTGTGATAGTAGAACCAAGTTGACCCGGCCGGGGTGACAGTGGGGAGCTAGTGGGAAGGTGCGGACCTAAGAATTAGAAATGAGATGCGAACAAGCTGAGAGGAGTTGGCGGGGTCAGTTCACTATGATCATGCGTCAATGAGGACGTTGACATTTATTGAGTGGTGGAGGATGTGACGGGGCCAATACTCGAGCTTGCAGCATGGTGCGTGTGGCACGACATGTGGTGCCAGGAGGGCACGCGACATGGGGCCAAGTTGGCCTTCTGACGTGGTCGCGCTGCGAGGACACGACACGGTCGCATGAGGGTAGGACGCGGAGCGTCGCGGTCACGACACAGACGCGACATAGCCAAGGTGGGCTAGCAATGCAAGAGGCGTTGCGGTATGTCAAACCAAGGGGTTTGATGTTCTCTTGCCATTCTGGCTGAATGACTGTTTTACCCTTATATAGGGGAAGGGAGCTAAAGAGCTATTCCCCCGCACACGGGGCCTTGTGTTGCCAGAGGGGGCGCAAGTGTCTCCTAAGTCTGAAAGGGTGGGCCTAGGACGTCGACGCAGCGATGCCGTGTGGAACCCAAGGGAGGTTGATGTATGGCTTCGGACTACGCGTCGCGGTGCATACGGCTGGGCAACCTCGCAAGAAGAACACCATAGCGCTGTGTGGGACTCAGTTGAGCACGTGAGCGCGAGGCACAAGGCTGTGGGCTTGGTTCGGTATGTGTGCGAGACATGGTGGCATGGGGAGCTGCATGCCAAGACTGCTATGAAGCAGGTACTAGTGCAAGGCATGGTGAAGCTTGAGCAGGCCAAGTTAGCACAGCGGTGCAAGTGGCGTGTCGTAAGGGGCACGATGAGCCGAATGGTAGGCCGTGAAACAGAGGTAACCATATTGGGGGAGTTCCCGTCCTCTAGGCGGGTGGTATCAGAGCTCATGTGTAGATGGGTTGGCTTCGTTGCATGCGGTAGCGAAGCACTGCGCGGGTTAAAAGCATGTCGAAGGACGCCCCGTGACTGTTGGTATCAGAAGTAGGCTGACCTAGCGAAGCGTGCGTTAGGTGCCGCATGGAGACTGAGGTTGCGGAAGTGCGACCCCGTGACACACCTCCCACATGAAATGACTTTATAATGTGCCCCACATCTCTACATCCCTGTCCATAGTCCACTTAAGATCTTCTACTCAAATACCAAACAAAAGGACCTAATTAATTGAAAATATTCCCTTTTTTTTTTGTCTAAATCCCAAGTCATTCTATCAAGGTTATCCCTATTCCATAGTAGTGAGACCCAAGGTGTCAGTATCAGGTATCGTTCCATCTTGGACTGATACAGATACAGTATCGCAGATACCGTATTGGTCAATATGTTTTTTTGAAAAAAAAAAGTTGAAAACAAATAAAAACTTGGTTATGTCGGTCAGTATCGACCAATACCGAGACAATATCGGCCGATACTCGGTCCAATACCGATACCACCCCGATACCTGTATCAGGGTGGTATCAGTATCGGTTCTTGACAAAACTGATACGTATCAATTATCGGCTGAGTTTTGATACCATGGTGACACCATCTTAATCCTCCTCTCGATCCCTAGGTTCCCTTATTGCCCATATGTGGCTATCCCTTCCACCCCTACACCTTCTATCCTCAATGGGTCTTCTCCAGTTCCTCATCTCCATAACCATTTTTCCAGAAGAGCCATATTCATTCAATGAAACGATTTTATCCCCATGTCTCCATCTTTTTTGTGGGAAATCTTCCTACATCCCATTTCACCACGAGTCTTCTCTTTTTCGCAGTTCCCACTCCAAAGAAAGTCCTGTTGTGATCCACAATAATTTCTCTAGGTTAATGGCTTACTGTAGAAGATTTTAATGCTAACTTTTCATATGCTAAAAAGTAAGTAGCTTAAAACACAAAAAAAAATTAACTTTTTCTTTGATAATAATTAAAAGAACTTTAAATAATATGTTTATTTATTTTCCATTGGTCCAATCGGAGATCGATATGACTGTCAATAAGCAGTGCTAGCCCATTAGGCTACCAAGTTAGGCCATCCACGAAGCCAACTATGGGCTATAGGCATGGGTAGGTTGGCTGGCTTTGAGCAAAAAAGTAGGTCAATTAATAATTGGGTCGGGCCCAAGGGTAATTGTTATAACATTTTACATTACAAGTTTACAACCTAGTCTGAGCCTGCCAAGTCTGGCGCACCATTTCAGGTCGAGTTGGAGCCTGGACCTGATATCTAAGACCCAATTTATAAGTGGTGTCACTTTATAAATTGGGCCTTAACCAGATCCAAAATGGTATACATATGTTGAGACTGATGGACTTGGGACTCACCTTAATGAGGAGCGTTAAAACATATTGGCCCAGCCTGAACCTAGTTATTAAGTGAACTCACTGGGTCAGAACCTTTAGTCCAAATCCAGTCCGTGGAGGGCTTGAACCATCAGCCAAACAGTCCAGCCTGACCCGTTAACCCTAACCGGTCTTCTTACTCCTTTTCTTCCTTTTTCTATGGCTATCGGCGGAGCAGGTTTGCCCGTCGAGCCGTTGAGCAAGGTCTTCCGTGAGCCATGTCCAGGCTAAATAGTTTGTACCGTCGAGGCTAGCCTTTGAACCAAAACTATGGGTCCAATTAATTTCTGGATTGAGCCCGAGATAAGTGTATTAACATTTTGACTTAGTCATAACTCAAGCCCCATCAGCCAAGCCTGTTTACACCATGCAGGCATGGGCCAAACATTTTAGGACCCAATATAGAAGGTCTACTCGGGTCAGATTTCAGGCCCAGCTAAAAATCTAGCTAGTACAGGCCCAAGCCCACCAACCGCTCTTAAAATGCCATGAAATAAGATTGTAGAACTTTATAAAATCCAACAAATTTGTAAATATGCTGATCAAAAGTAAATTGTAAATGTGTTTGTATCGAAGTAGTGCCTAAGATTAGGATGAATTAACAAATGAAATTGGGTGATCCCAAGTAGCATCAAAGTGAATTGTACCCTCCCACTGATTACTGAATATTTCTAGTGTAATAAATGTTTGTGAAGCAAAGCTATGTCCTGTGAACAAGTTTTCTCCATTTATGCTTTTGATCAATTCTTCTCGATTTGAGCATTTGCATCCCTGTTTATTAGTTCAGAATATAGTTCTTCATTCCATTGTTACTGCCATTGTATCAGAACTCGGCTGATACCGATATGTATCAGTTTCGTTGAGAATTGATACTGATACCACCCGATACAGTTATCGGGATGGTATTGGTATCGTACCGATATGGGTCAGTATCGGCCAATACTATCTTGGTATTGGCCGATACTGACTGCTACAATATTTTTCTTTTTTTTTTCAAAAAAAAGAATAAATAATAAGCCGGCGATACTGTATCCGTATCAGCCGATATGTATTGTTCCAAGATGGACCGATACCGATACTGATACCTTGGTTACTGCCAAATGGTTTGATGCTTCAAAAAGAAATTGTTTGATCCTCCTTATTTATATAAATATGATTGGTTCTAAGTTTGGACATTGTATTGGATTGGAAAGTCTGATGTCTCTGATCTAATTGTTTGCCACAGAAATTGGATTTTAAGTTTCCTCTAACAGTATCGTGCATTCACTTCATATGCTCTGCTATCGGATCATATTTAGCGATCAGAGTGCTGAAGCTTAAACCGTTGATAGAGGTTGATCCTGAAGACCGATGGAGAAGGATATTTCCTATGTCTTTTGTGTTTTGTATCAACATAGTATTGGGAAATGTGAGTTTGCGATACATTCCGGTTTCGTTCATGCAAACGATAAAATCATTCACTCCTGCGACAACAGGTTAGCCTAAGATTTTTTTTTTTTAATTAAATCTTGCTGCACTAATTCTTGTTGTAAGATGTGTTACTAATTTCAATATACTATGTTTTTTAAATGAGGCCTGGGGATATGGGTTTGAGTGCATGGTGGATCCATGCGTTCGAACCAGGTGGGATCCATGTGGCAGCCATCCATTGGATCTGGTGCTATGACAACTTACCCAGGACGATCAGGTCCATTAAAAAAATAAAATTAAAAAGGGTGGATATCCATGATCCAAAATTTGGTTAAAGGGGAAAAAGGAGCTGTAAGTTGCACACGAGATTTTTACAGTGGCACACAAGTTAGGAAGAAAAGCTTGATATTTTTGGGAGTCATGCCATCTGGAATACCATCTAAACCGTCTGAATTGAGTGCCATGATATAAAGATATTTGGTGCCAAAGATGCACGAAATGCAATCTCTACCATCTGATTAACACAGTCAACTATTAAATGAAATGATAGGTTTTGACTGCACTGAATCAGATGATGGAGATCATATTTCATGTCAATCTTTGAGATCAAAGATCTTTACATCATTACCTTCAAATCAAATGGCTTAGATGGTGTTCCACATGGCACACATCCCAAAAATACCAAGTATTTCTTCTAACCCACGTGCCATGATACAAATCTTGTGTGCAAGTTATTGCTCCCGGGAAAAAGTCAATGCACCAAGATGTTTGGGGCGCTACCAATCAAACTTTTTTTTTTTTATAGACCCATGCCACATGGCACATGATTCCAAAACGGTTATTGTTTTGGGATCACGTGCCACATGGTACGTGATCTGGGGTTCGCATGCATGGTTTCATGCATGAGTTCGAACCCATATGCTGTTTTCCCTTTTTAAATTAATCAAGCATTGTCATTTCTGATCGTGATGCATTTGCAACAGTCCTTCTGCAGTGGCTGGTTTGGAGAAAATACTTTGAGTGGCGCATTTGGGCTTCTTTGGTACCCATTGTTGGAGGGATTCTTCTTACCTCCGTTACAGAGCTTAATTTCAATTCGTTTGGGTTTTGCGCTGCCCTATTTGGCTGTCTAGCTACATCTACAAAGACCATCCTGGCTGAATCTCTACTTCACGGATATAAGTTCGACAGGTATTGTAGCTTCCCATGTTATTCTTTATTTTTCATGTAAGCCCAGTTTTTGGCAATTGCTTTAAATTAAAAGTTTCTAGAGACAAAGTTATTTTTTAATGTTCGTAAGTAGTATAATTTGACTTTCCTTATCATATAGGTTCATAATCTTGTGTTTATGCTAGAGATGCAGCATAGCAGCTATAGTTTTGAGTTCTTTGATTTACTTGCTTTGAGTTTTGTAAATTTTCTTTCACATTTGTTATGTTGGAATTTAGATTTTTTACTAATCTATGATACCCAAGTATAGGTATGGGATATATTATAGATAGAGGCCTGGGACTATGCGTCCACGTCAAATAGGCACTGTGTGGCACCCATCACGAGGATCGGGTGCCACGGCAACTTAAACAAGATCAATCAAGAACCACCCAAAAAAATTGGGCATGATCCAATCCATAATCACCGTTGAAAATGTGGTCAAAAGTGCCCAAAATCAATGCACCAAGTTGGCCAAAAAGGTAATAAAAAGAGAATTTTTTTTTTAAAATCATGTCCCATGGCTGATCAAATCAAAACGGGTGTTATTTTGGGTTGATCATGCCACGTGGCATGTGATCTGGCATCTGGGTGTAGCCCTCCACGGCTACATCTTCCCATTTCTCTTATAGATGGACAGTATAATTACACAGAGTATTGTTAACCGTAGAGTATTTTTCAAGTATGCTTGAATCTGTTATAGCCAAATTATTTAAAAATTAAAAAGAAATTTCAAACTGAAAGAAAACGTATAATTATGGCTAATAGATCTTTGATCTAGTAGTTACTATCTTATTATGCTCATAAATCATGTTCAACTTATGTAGGGCTCAGTGCTTGGATATGGCACATGTACGCTGTGGGTATGGTTAAAGAGTTGGCCACATATGTGACAACTGTTTTGGAGTGTAAACATAGCTTTGTCATCATACCACATTCTTCCTTGGACCATTAGATTGATTTCGAATATGACTGCCGTCAAATTTTATGACAATTCTCTTTGGAGCAAGGTTAAAAATCTCAGTATCGCTCTCGGTATCAGTCTGTACCGATTCTCAGACATGCCATTTCGTGTATCTTGCCAATAGAAACTTTGTATCGGTGATACGTTATTATATATATATATATATATATATATATTTTTTTTTTTTTTTTGGGGGGGGGGAGGGGATTGTTTGTAGTCTGATAGAAACCAGCTTATCTTGTATCTGTCGGGTTTTATACCAAGACATCTCGGGCGGATATGACTCATCGTCCGAGATTTTAAACTATGCTTAGGAGCAGTGACTGACCAAGATTTTAATGCTGCGTTTGGGTTAGCTCTTATAAGAGCGGAATGCAGCTCTCTGCCTGCTCTCTGCCAGAGCAGATTTTGGGGATTGTTTGTAGTCTGATAGAAACCAGCTTATCTTGTATCTGTTGGGTTTTATACCAAGACATCTCGGGTGGATATGACTCATCGTCCAAGATTTTAAACTATGCTTAGGAGCAGTGACTGACCAAGATTTTAATGCTGTGTTTGGGTTAGCTCTTATAAGAGCGGAACGCAGCTCTCTGCCAGAGAGCAGTTTTATCAAGCTCCCTGCCAGAGCAAATGGGGCGAAGAGCTGTGATACCAAATGTAAAAGCAGTTCCCCACTGGAGTGAAAGAGCTGCTCTTCGGCCCGAAAGAGCTAACCCAAACGCAGACTAAACTATGCTTAGGAGCAGTGACTGACTGGCTTGTTTATTACAAACAAGCATCTGCTAGCTGATGTAATCACGGACATAGTTGAATAAGCAGCATTAAAAGATGGTCTTAATACCTGTGTTGTTTCCTAGAAAGTCACTTTCAATGATATTTTCGAAAATATTATAGATAGTTGTTGAAACCATGGTTGCGAAAATTCAGCTCGACTCGAAAGTCAGCGGGTCGAGTATACTCGAAAACTCGACTCGGTTATATATATAATGTTTGAATCTTGCGGATCGTTAGATCGCTCATGATCTCAAGATCCCTTGTGTGTACGATTGGGGCAAAAACCGATCTCCATCGTTTGATGTAAACCAGTCCATGCATTTTGGCATTGGGGCCCTCCAAGAATCAGTGGGTGTTAATAACGGTACCCAATCCCATATATTTCAAAAGTCAAAAGGCTACTCTCTCATGTCGACTAGGCAGCAGTGGGTATTGCTAGTTTAGTCCCACATCGGCTGAAGATAAGAACTAAAATACAAGGGCCTTCTATAAAAATAACTTAAATTGCCATTCATCCCAATTCCCAGCCTTGTTTAAAGTGAAGATGGGACTCGCTCATCTCGTGTTGGCAACTGTCATTTTGTATGTCATAAATATTATAAATTTATAATATAATATAATATAAGTTAAATTTAATTTTTTTATTGTTGTTCTATTAACTCTTTCGAGTTAACTCGCTCGGGTTATTTAAACTCGATCGAGTTACTCGAAAATTTAGCCGAGTTAGTCTACGAATTTACTTAGGAAACTCGAAAAACCGAGTTAGTCTATGAATTTATTCGAATTGCAGTTGAGTCGGGTTGACTCGGTCGAGTTTTAAAACCATGGTTTAGACAACTAGTCGTGAGCATGAAGGTGGCTTCCCATACTTATAACCTCAGGTTAGGGAAACAATTACTTCAGAGACCACCTAGCAGATAGTTGAAACCTTTGAAGCAGATAATTGTCACCTCCTAGGGTGACAATTACTTATCACCTCAGTTGACAAACTTTTCAATGGTGGATAAATACTCCTTTTAATTATTATTTGTAGATGGCACCTGATTGACCTTGGGCAAGTTATCGTGGCACCTGCTCCCTTCGTTGGGTGCCATGTGGCACCCAGCTGGTTCTAAGGCACAACTCGGCTGCATATCCCTGGGCCTCATATATATATATATATGTGGTCCCGGTAAGGTGCACCCTCGCCATGAACCAAGGTCCACGTGGAACCCAAAAGGCCAAATCATGTTTTGGGTGCTACGTGGAGCATGGGAAGGTTGTCTAAATCATATTTCAAATAAAAAAATTATACAAAATACATCTCCACTGTAAATTTTGTGGCTTGAAATTTGAACTCTAAAACTAAGTCAAATTTTGACTTTCAATCTTGAAATGCATTTTGATTTTTTTAATGATCTATGCAACACGCTGGAGCTCCACGTGGCACCAATTTTTTTTTTGAACTTTTTTTAAATTGATCTATGCAACTTGATGTTGGTGCACACACCCCTTTACCTATATATAATTATATATATAGGTGCCACGTGGAGCTCCACATAAGGTCGGTGCACCCCTTTACCTATATATATATATATATATATATATATATATATATATATATATATATATATATATATATATATATAAATTCAAGATTGTGTGTGTGCGCATGTGTTTTGTGTGTCTGGGTGCAATATATATAAATTCAAGATTGTGTGTGTACGCATGTGTTTTGTGTGTTGTGTGTCTGGGTGCAATGTTTTAAATAGAGTTTGAGGCGTAAGTCTCGAGGCGTAGCCTTGTGGCGCAAAGGTAGTAGGTACGTGAGGCGTAATGACGATTAGTAAGGCATATGTGAGGCGCAGTGAGGCGCAAACCTCTCGTCAATTTTAATTTTTCCCTACTTTATCTCCTTTTTTCTTACAAGTTTACTCTGTTAAAGGATTGTTAGGGGATGAAGTAGAGGAGAATGACCTCTACTAATATGTAATAAATTAATATTGTTATTGGTTAATGTGAATGGAAATGATCAATCAGTGATTATACTTTTAATTTAATGTAACCATTATTTTTTGAGTTGTGAGTCTTGACTTGAAACTTACATATTAGAAACATTTGCAACTTTGCATATGTTTTGATTTTGAACCTTTCTTCTGTCAATGGTAAATGGTTGTGCTCTTATACCTCATATTATCAATTGTGCATTGAATATTGATTGGTTTATGATTAGAAATTTATCCATTATTACTCTTAAATTTTTTTAATATATTTATCAATTTTGTTAAATTTATTATATTCTTAAAATTATAAATTCATATATTTGTGTGGTTTATGCCTCGCCTTGCTAGAGGATTGAACACTATGCCTTCGCCTTTAAAAACATTGTCTAGGTGTGGTGTGTGTGCTTATGTGCACGTGTTGCGTGTGTGTGTTGGGAGGACGGGGTGCGGGGTAAGTTGTTGGGGTTGAGTTTCAAAGAACTTATATTTAACTATCTTTTGGTAGTGGATATTGAATATAATTTATAGTTAGATTAGGAAAATAGATTTAGGGGCTTTATTTAAGAGAGTGAAAACCTGCGACATGAAGGATGGTTATTGTTATATGAACCTTTTCATGATATCAAGATTTCCTTGTGTGAAATTTCATGTTTTTAGTTATAAACCCTTACTAATGAGATTGTGGCTCTCTTTTTTGGTGTGCTATATTGAATGTTTGAAGGTATGCCTTAATTTGTATTGTTTTTTGTTTCTTTCTGAACTCTCTCCCTCTAATATCATTTCATATATGTGTGTTGAGAATTTGTAACAAAAAGAGTCCACATTCTATTGTTTGATGCAAATCTGATACTTGTTAGCTTGTATGGATGCATCAAGTATTCTCTTAAGGTACCTGCATCAGTGTTACTTGGACACTTCTACTTTTGGGTTTTTTCCCTTTCGTGCCACCATTTGGTGGCCCTTGGACACTCCTCTACATGAGATGACACTGTCAGATGTATGAAAAAATACCACTTGATACAATTACAGCGTGCCTCTTTTCGACATGGTAAGATAGAGTTCCCATTTTAAGAAAAAGTTTTTAAGTTTAGTAATTATGTTATAAATGAAAAAGCTTGAGGCCTTGAAAACCATTTATATAGTATGATATATTTTAAGATAGGTTTAATGGCACACATTAGGGGTACTTTTCCTCTTTCCATCATATCATCATCATCATAGCCTTATCCCTCTATTTGGGGGTTCGTAATAGGTCTCATCATAGGGATTCGGTAGGTTTTTTTTACAGTTGGCTGCCAACCTAACACTAACCCTCCTCCTTTCCATCAAGTAGGTTTCTCAGTTAGCTCTCTAAGATCTGCTTGAGTTATATTTTTTATATATAATGTAACTTTTTCATTTTTTAAATATTTTTATGGCTATGGCGACTTTCAGATATTTCAATGCCAAAACACCTATGGCACCTAATTGTTTGATAAAAATGATCTTAATTTGAGTAATTTGTTTGCAATACCATGTTGGATTCAAATTGTACTCATGTCATAAACTTCATTTGACATTTCAGTTTGAATGCCATGTGACTGAAGACAAGATTTCAGATATAAAAACATTGAAGGATCATTTTCTCTCACATCTTCAGATTATGTTTTGTGCGTAAAGGTCCTTTATGCTCACTCAGAAAAGTGGCTCCTGCCCTTTTCAACCTAATGTGTAGGGGCTGTTCTAGAAAAGGTTGGAGAAAATTATCTGGGATTTTCTGTGGGAGGGTGGAAACCAGGAGAAACAATTTCATCTCGTCAGTTGGGACAATTGCTGCTGTCCCACGGAAAAAGGAGGTTTCGGGATTAGAAGGCTTGGAGAGATGAATAAGGCTTTACTAGGGAAATGGTTGTGGAGACTCGGAGATGAGTTAGCAGAACAATCTCTGGTGGAAGGTGGCCCAATTTAAATATGGTAGCTCTTAGAATATTTGGGAGTTCCGAGACATGAGAGGCAGAAGGTCTGTGATGGGGACGCTGACATTGTAGGCATCGGATATGGACCGTTTCGCATGTACCGGCGTTGGAAGAAGCGGAACGGAAACCAGAACTGAACTTAAAGAATCAGCGTGATTACCTCATAATCATTCACGCAGTTTAGGGTTTTGTCCCGCATCAGTCTGGCTGGTGGGATCATGGTATCAAAACTCGGCCGCTACTGATACGTATCGCTTTCGTCGAGAACCGACACCAATACCACCCCAATACCTATAACGGGTGGTATCGGTATTGGAACACGTCTGCAAAAAGGCACGTGATGCGTGCATGAGTCCCTATGCATGATGCGACGGTGACCCGAACTAAGCTGCGCTCTAGTATGGTGGCTAGACGCGTGAAGGACTTAGAATGCGGTGCTCCGCGGTAGAGCACGAGACGTGGTGCTAAGAGGGCACGCGAAGTCCTAGTGCCATAAGGCACATAGTGCGGTGCTCAGCGTAGGGGCACGTGACGTGGTGCCAAGAGGGCACGCGATGTGGTGTCAAGAGGACACGCGACATCTAGCTTGTATGGAAAGCGATGCGGTGCCAAGAGGGCACGTGGCATCCGGGTGCAATGACGGACCCGATATGGTGTCGAGTAGGCACGAGACACAGTCACGACGTAAACGTGATGCGGTGCCATGAGGGTACGCCATGTGGTGCCATGAGGGCACGCGACATGAGGCCATGAGGGCCTTGCGACATCCGACACGGACGCGACATGGTCGCGACACAGTGCTATGTTGGACATGAGGCCCTGAGGGCCTCGTGACGTGGTCGCGACACGGACGCGACACGGTCGCAAGGGACGCCGATGTGTGACCTCACAAGCCATGTGGGCTTGGAGGATGGCACTGGGTGCCACGGTCAGAGGTATCTGCAAAAAGGCCGATACAAGCCTTTTTGTAGACTCTATTGAGTCTCACAAAAAGGCTTGTATCGGCCGATACTGACCGATACAAGCCTTTTTTCTATTTTTTTTGTTTTACCTTTGTTGTTTCAAAATAAAATAAAATCCACTGATACAATATCGGTGATACCGTATCCGTTTCGGCTGATGTGTATCAGTCCAAAATTGACTGATACCCGATACCGATACTGACACCTTGGGTGGGATGGAGTGTATCCTTTCCAGAAATAAATCTAATTTAGCTGGGGAAGTGAAGAGAAGATCTGATTTTGGGAGGATGTTTGGGTTGGTGATCGGTCGATGAAATATGAATTCCATTCACCAACTGGGTGTCGGATATGTTTGAAAGAATTTGAAGGATGAGGAAACAGATAGCCTGGTCTCACTCCTTGTTTTACTGAATTCTGTTCAGAGGAATAGAACTTACAGGGATCTCAGAATCTCGACTCCGCATTCTAAAGGATATTTTACAGTAAAATCCTTTTATATGGTCATGTGCAAGCAGTCGGCGGCGAGAGATGGTTAGACCAATGGACCAGAGTGTAGCGTATTAGGGTCCCACCAAAGGTTAAATTCTTTTGTTGGAATGTGGTTGGGTCCGAATTTCTTGCTATTGATCAACTCTACTAAAAAGAGGTATGCGGTTGACATTTAAAAAGAAAAAAGGTATGCGGTTTAGAAATAGATGTGTATTGTGTTTTCAAGAGGAGCCTGTGAACCACCTTCTGCTCCATTTTTGGGTGGGTAGAGATGTTTGGGGTATGGTTTTAAATTCTTTTGGTAGGAGCTGGCTTTTTCCGGAGGATTGTGGGGATCGAAGAGTCAATATCGGTATGGGATATATGTCCATTGTGGACCGAAATGGATATGATATCGTTGATACCGTATTGGGCGATATATATATATATATATATATATATATATATATATATATATATATATAAAGGTGAAGGTACTCCAGATGGAGTACCCTCACTGTACTCTAACAGCCACATGGAGGTCTACGTGGCCAGCCACCCAAATACTGTTTTGGTGCCACATAGAGCTTCAACACCCTGTATGGCTCAATTTTACAAAAAAGTGAATTCAAAACTGAGTTTAAAAATTAAAAGTCAAAATTTTGACTGTGATTCAAGGATCTATATTTTACGACCCAAAAAATACATGATGGAGATGTTTTGGATTTTTCGTTTTCAGAAATGATTTAAACAATGCTACCTTGCTCCACCTGGCACCCAAAATATGCTTTCACTGCCATGTGGACCTCCATGTGATTCAAGGATCTAGATTTTACGACCCAAAAAATACATGGTGGAGATGTTGTTTTGGATTTTTCTTTTTCAGAATGATTTAAATAATGCTACCTTGCTCCACCTGGCACTCAAAATATGCTTTGACTGCCACGTGGATCTCTATGTGGATGTTGGAGTACAGTGAGGGTACTCCACTTGGAGTACCTTCCCCGTATCCCTATATATAACACAGTAAAAAAAAATATAAAAAAAACTGGTTGTATCGGTCAATATCGGCCAATACTGATAGTATCCGTCTAATAAAGATACAGATACCGATACCTGTATTGGGGTGGTATCACTATCGATTCTCGACGAAATTGATACGAATTGCCAATATGTATTGGTATCCGCCATGTAGTGATACCATGGTGGAGATCATACTGTTACTTGGGATGGGGTTAAGTTTGATGGATTTAAGAGGGGGACTTCTGGGATATCTTAGTAGTGGCTGTCTTTTGGGCTATTTAGAATGAACGGAATAATAGGATCTTTAGAAGGCTTAGAACTTAGAAGGCTTAAAAACATGCTTATGGAGCCGGTTTGGAATTTGGCCATTAGCTGGGTTCCACTTGCACCAAATGCGAAAAATGCTGAGGGCAGGGATTACTTTACTGAAGTGGATAGCTTGCACATCTAACCTTTTTTCCCTCCCGCTGGTGGAGGTCCCCCGGGTTTTTTGGGCAGTTCTTTGGGTCTAGGGGTAGGCTGTGTCCTGGACTCCTGGGTTGTTTTCTGCTTTTTTGTGAGGCCTTGTTTCCAGCTCCAAGCTGGATCAGGACCCCTGGTGTCCTGTAAGTATGCTTTTTATTTATTGAATTCCTTTACCAATCAAAAAAAAAAACTTTACTACGATGATACGTTAATCGGAATAGCCATAACAATTTTACGAAGCTCTGTAAGAATGTATAATCTTCGAATTTTGAGTTTGTAAGTCAATTTTTATATATTCTGGGAGATTCTGGTGTGGATACCAAGCATTTAACATTATATATATTTGTATTCCTATTAATCCAGCAATTTCTTTTCGTTGTAGCATAAACACGGTATACTATATGGCACCCTTTGCGACTATGATCTTGGCGGTACCGGCTTTGTTACTCGAAGGGAGTGGAGTTATCGATTGGCTTCACACACATCAAACTATTGGCTTGTCATCAATCATAATTTTGAGTTCTGGGGTGTTGGCATTCTGTCTCAATTTCTCCATCTTTTATGTAATCCATTCGACGACTGCAGTCACTTTCAACGTTGCAGGCAATCTCAAGGTGAAGATGATTTCTAACCCATGTGCCAGCGGTGGCACTTGCATCAATCTCCTTTTGTCCCAATGGTCAAGCCTCGGGAGCCACACTGCTATTTATGAGCACGGACATCAGTGAAAGTTTACTTTTGACCTTTCACTGATTTGGTGCTCAAAATTATCAGTGCTCAAACCAAGATTGTCAGTTTGAGATTGACTGAGTGCCGCCGCTGCACTCGAGTCGGGTGTACGTTATACCATAGTGACCAAAAACCCGTTTTTTTGAATTTTTTTTCTTCAAAAAAACGTCTTTTCTTAAACCCGCTTTTTTTGAGAAAAACACTTTTTCCCAGTTTAATACCTGTGTTTGGTCACAACCATAGTGACTAATTTCTCTGGAATTCACCAAAACAGTGGTCGGACGAAACTTTCGGTGACATTAACGAAATTTTACCCACATTAATGATTCCATTTTTTAATTTTAACAATTTTTAAATAATAAATAAGATTTTTGTAAATATTGAATATAATATATATATATATATATATATATATATATATATATATATATATATATATATATATATATATATATATATATATATTTTTTTTTTTTGTGCTCACCGAAATTTTCTTGAAGCTTTTTCGATTTTTTTTCCGAAATGACCCCCTACCGAAATATTACCGAAAGGAAATTTGTCACTATGATCGCAACATACATATTTTTTATTTTTATAATTACTAATAGTTTTAAAATTTTAAAATTTCCCACTTTTTTCCCGAAATTGCCTAAGTTTACCTTTTTCCCGTATATATCCGGAGCCCCTTTATTCCCATACCTAGACTTGGTCACTATCCGTTGTACTAGGTCCCTGTTACTACTGTTTGTTCCTGCTCACGTCCTCTTATCGTTATTTCTTTTGCAGGTTGCTGTCGCTGTCATGGTTTCGTGGCTAATTTTCCGAAATCCAATTCCTGCTTTGAATGCTTTCGGATGTGCAGTGACCCTCTCGGGCTGTACATTCTACGGTTACGTCAGGCACAAACTCTCCCAGCAACCCGGAACTCCTCGAACGCCACGAACCCCTAGAAGTAGGATGGAGATGCTCCCCCTTGTAAATGACGATAAACTAGAAGCTTAAAGGAATGCTGATATGGTTATAATATATATAAAAGCTTGTTTAAAGTATTGAAGCCGTTTGCTCTGATCCGCTCTGCCAACGTGGTTATAACGGAAGGGGCACACAATCAAACCGTTGATTGCGGGAAAATTTAGTTTGAAAAGAGAGAACTTAATGGAATTAGTGCTATATGATGAAAAGGGCTTTTATTGCTTGACGGCACACGTGTTCGTTACAGATTAAAGATTGAAGGTATCCCATATCTACGATATCTTAGTGATAATTGGGAAAAAGTATTTATACTATTTTTATTTTTGTAAACTGGTATTAATCATTTAGAAACTATTTTGATGTGGGGTATCTACCTTTGATATGTGAACATCTTAGTTGAGGTTTTATTTCTCAGTAGTCTCTGTTTCTGGGATTATTTAGGTTTCAACATCAGAGCATTATGGTATGCTAAATTCTGCATATTGGTTGATTCTTAAAACTAGGGTTTATCTGTCGAAAGTATTAACTATATCTACCCACAGTTGGTGCACATGACCATCATTCGGGGAGCATCCGATCGATGGTCCACTTCATGGACACATGATCAAATGTCAGTAACAATTGTCTACCTTTGGGTAGTCTTATGAGCAACTTTACACCAAAAAGTCCATTGATCGGATGAGTAGGACCATGTTATATTGTTATCAGTGTAAGTTAGATCTCACCCAAGAGATGGCTCATTGATCATATGTTCCAGATTGATGCTGTTTGTGTAGTAGGCATGTTAAATCAAAGAACTTGATGCTATGTTGTAACTTCAGTGCAGAGGTGAAAGAGAACATAAAGACTATGAAACTAGTCTTTGGGAGAAGTCACAAATCGCCAAATTTTTGCATATTTTGCAAATTTAAGGTTCTGTGATTTAATCCTGAATTATTCGCAAAATTTTCAAATATTTATGATTGTTATATTTTCAAATTTATAATTATATATATATATATATATATATATATATATATATATATATATATATATATATATATATATATATGTTTTCTCCTCGATTTTTCCTCTGAATATTTCCCCTGAAGTTGAGTCTTTGCTGGATTTTTTCTTCAATAAATATCGACCGAGGCCTCTTTGCTGTTCTGACAAGATCAGTTACTTCGCACTGGAAAAATATTGCTTGTATATTCTGGTATATACCGGAATCGGCTAATCATCATACCGTAAATACGTTTTTGTTTTTTTATATAGAAAAGTCCCTTCAAATACTGCTGTGTATACTGGCCGGCATAGTGACCAAGTCTAGGTACAGGAATAAAAATGGCTCCAAAAATATACCATTTTGGGAAAATGGAAAAGAATTTAAAAATACTAACAATTATAAAAATACTTTTATATGTAATTGGGAATGAATGAAGCACGTTTAAATCTAATTTTGGAGAGAAAAAAATGCAATTTTTTGAAAATATAAAAAATATTTTTATTTTTCCGAAAAAATGTGTTTTTAGTCATAATGTTGGCCAGAATACATGTGAGATAATATGTCTGGTATATACGGTGAATACTGATATGGTCAAGCCCGATCTAGTATCAAGATGCCTAATCTCCGGAGTGAGTCTAGAACGCTAACGGTAGATCAAACGGATGGACCTCTTCCTCGATTTGAATCATTTGTAGAGCTTATAGAATTTAATCTTTATTTATTTATTTATTTATTATTATTTTTTTATATAACCTGAGTATCCGGGCCTTGTAGAGCACCCGCCTAATCCCAGGGGCACATGTCGGGTTCGCACAAGATATATATCCCTAGGATGGCCTCAAGGGCTGGGGGTTTTAAACTCAGGTCTCCTACTTTTGGAAGTAAGTACCTGACCAGCTCGCCTGACCCCTTGAAATATCTTATAGAATAGAATTTAATCTTTGGCGGAGCTTCTAAGACTGCAAGATAAAAGGGTGAAAATTGAAAACAGTACACTACGATATCTAACGCATCATCATTTCAAGATTTCACTGTTTTTTGTTGGGGGAGGTTTCTTAGACTTGTACATAAAAGTGGATTTTGAAGGTGCCTAGAAGAAGTCAGTTTTGCTGTTTTCATCCTCAAAGAAAGGTTTTACTGTTTTGTATATGGGATGATAAATCCTGACCCATTTAAAATGATCTTTTACCATTAAAGCTAGATTTTTAATCTCATACTATTGAAGTGTGATTATCATTGTATCATGTGGTGAACATAAGTGATCAATCTTAATTATTCAAGTGGCAATCTACAATTGAAAAATGTCTCAGCTCAAATAAACATCCCTATAAATGAATGTGACCCACCGATTGATGAACTTTAATATTCACCGTTGATATTTAGAGTTCGTAGATTGGATGGTTTGAATCTCCCTAAAATATTATTTTTGGGCCTGGTGCACATCAATCTATGACTATCACTTTAACATTACGGATCATTCACATCTTAAACCATTGATGGAACTGAGTCGGTCTGGATAATGGCTCCTGACAGACATTTAATAGTATTTAGATGATGTTATACTATTAAAAATTTTAATCTCAGACAATTGAATCATTTGATAGAGACAGTATTTCGTGCCAATCTTTTGTAATAAAGATCTTTACATCATGACCTTTAAATCAGACGCCTTAGATGGTGCTTCTACGCGACACGAGTTCTAAAACTATCAAGCCTTCTTTTAAAATAAGGTGCAACATCATAATGTTTAGGTGCAAGTAGTCGCCCCGCAAGGGAATAGATACCATTTTGATACGAATTTGAAATTCAACGGCTCGGGTAACCGCGGGTCCCTTCCTTGATCCAATAACCTTTCTACTTTGCTTGTGCATTCTCCTGACGAATACCTTTTCCATATACCTGTGTGCTTTCTCTGCTCTCTCTAATACAACGCACAAATGTTCTCTCTTATATTTCCATTGGCTTTCTGGTTTCTCTGTCTTGTTCATTTTCTCTTGAGATCATTTTTACATTGGAGGGCCTCTGATCAAGACCCATCTCCCATGGGTGATCAGAAAGAGAGCTCTACTAGGACCCCATTCACCGAACTCGGCCAAGTCGACAAGGATTTCGCTCTTGCGAGGGCTCTACAAGATCAGGTTCGTGTCGCTCTTAACGTTACTTCGATTATTCGTAATTGGACTTTGATTGATAAGATGTAGTTCGCTCTTTGTAGGAATGGGCATTCATGATGCTTTCGGGGAACGAAGGTGTTGATGATGATGACGACGACAATGATGATGATGACGACGACAATGATGATGATGATTATGATAGCGAATTCTTTGTCGATGATGAAAGCGATGGTAGTGAATTCTTAGTGGCCCACGAGGAAGAAGCCGAAGGAGATTGTGAGTTCTTTATTACAATTTGTGAATTGCCTAACCAACGGGGGTTTGGCGCAGTGGCCAGGACCACGCTTCAAGAAGCTGAGGTTCTGAGTTCGAATCCCACCCCTTGTTGGCTACTCGCACGGATTTATTCCTTCTGACTGATACCTGTGATGTGGGGGTGCTGCATGTGCGGGAATTGGTTGGGTGCTTTAAGAGGCCGAATACCCTGTCATATAAAAAAAATGGGTCTCAAACAACATTATCTCATTCTCATTCACAAATTGGAGAAGAAATTCATATCAAATGACGGATGTGATTTGTCAAACACATCCGCCGCCACAATTCGCGAATCATATGGTTTACATAACGCGGAATTTAGGAATTTTGGGGAAGCTTAATCTTGAACATGCTTATATAACATTTTCTTTTTAATTATTGGCAGACATAGAGCATAGTGAGGAAGAAGATGACGGGGATCAGGTGATTTTCATACGTAGTTTGTAGATAACATTGTTTTAATGTTGATATATATGTTCCTTCTTAATTCATTGTTCTTATTATTAGAAGGGAATGATCTCCTAACTCGATGCATTGGACAAGAACACATAACTCGAGCTCCTATTGATTGCATGTCATTTCATCTGCCTTTAAAAGTCAACTGAACAATACCGAATCATAGCATATCATAATGAAAGCTTACAATGCAGACTGAAAAGTTGGTATTCAGGATTCAGTTGAAAAGGGAAAATTTGTAAAAAAAAATCGCCAAATTCGGGCAAAAAATTGAAAAGTTCAGAACAATTTTACAATATAGAAAAAATTTCACTGATTGATAGTTAGGACTGTACACCAGGAGCAGCTTTGCAAGCTGAACTTCGTTGTGAGCTCTCTGGAGATGAGGGAGCAACGCTCCCTCCGCCTGGAGCTTGATAGTGGAGCCCTTAGATTGAACCTTTTCTTGGGGCTATTAATGGGCAATTTCACCATATTTTTCGGTAGTAATTTGTGTCATTGAACAAAATGTACAACCTCGTTTTCGGGACAAGATTATATACATAAATCTAAAAAATTGTGAATTAATCACTATTTATTCGCATTTTATTTTATTCGTTCGAAAAAAATAGTGATTAAAAGGAACTTTGTCAAAAAATCATTGATTGTTTCACTATGGTAGCCATCTTCATAAATAGAACGAAAAAAAAGACTAATAACTGCCAATTAATTTACAGGACATAGAACAAGATGTTGATCCAGACGAGTTGTCGTACGAGGTGAGTGGTGAGTAGTCTCTTAACTTGAAGGTTTCTCGAGATATTTGGACTAATTCTTCACTCATCGTAGGAGTTGAATGCACTCGGCGAATTAGTCGGGATCGAAAATCGAGGACTATCGACGGATGGGGTCGCTTCCTTGCCTTCATTCCCATATAAACACCAGCCTACGTTGGACAACATTTTCAATCGGTGAGCTCTACGAGTTGCCGTCTAATTAGATCTCAACCAACTGTCATATCACTTGATCAATGTGGCCAAATGCGCTTTGCTTTTAGTGTTCAAACCCTTGAACTCAGAAATCAGTTGAGATTACAATTTCGTAGTCCAAATTTCTAACAAATCAATGGCATAACAGGTGTGTTATCTGTCAAGTTGATTACGAAGAAGGAGAAGAGTTGGTGGTCCTTCCTTGCAAACATCCCTACCATTCAGAGTGTATAAACAAGTGGCTTCAAATAAATAAGGTAACTATTTAGAATTTGTCGAAAATGAGCCGACCGCTCATTATAGAATCATTGTAGACAACGAGCTAACGTCTTGTCAGCTGTGCAGCCATGCATACCTTGAGATATTGCATGGTTTTCCATGCTCTTTAAAGTCTTCCCGCGTCTCAAGGTCCACTCACTATACAGCTAAAACGACCCTACTCCTTCTCTGCAATGAGCCTTCGGCCCATTACGAGAAAATTCAATCATTTTCTTGTACTCTAGGGTTGTCCACGGGCCGGGCCCATCTATGGGCTAGATCTGTGAGAAAGTTCTGGCCTCGCGGGCTGGGCTCAAGCCTGACTAATATTTGGTCAAGGCTCGGCTCAACGTTTCAACATTTTATCTATAGGCCTGACCCGAGCCCATCGTACCCATTTAAACCATTGGTGGGTTGAGCTTGGGCTTGATTATTAAGTGGGCCAGACTTATTTTAATCTTGATAATAATAAGCAGACCATTTGCAGGCCCTGCTGGCTCATTGACAGCCCAATCAGCTGTCAAATGGAACGGGATGGACTGCCCCTACTCAACCGGGCCCGTAACCCGGACAGCGTCTGGTTGGGCCATCATCATCATGGCTACCTTATCTCATCTGTTTGAGGTTGGCTATGCGAGTCATATCTCTTCGCTCGTTTGTGATTAACACTAAGCTCTCGAGAATTGCACAATCCTTATTGTCCCTTTACACTGCTTCTCTCCAAGTCATTATTGGTCTGTTTAATATCTCTAGATCTAGGCTAGAATCGTTTGATCAACATATAAAGTGCAACAATAATCTTACTTACCTGATCAGATGATAGCAAATATGTGCTTGAACGACAGATCTTTACTATGAGATGACGACCGTTAGAACAAACCACATCTCTTTCTTTCTATCTCTATTGATGGGAATAACATTGAGAATGAATAAAGAGGGGACACTGTCCTCCTTAAATAGATCTTGATTAGTCTCCTAGCTCATCAAGAAGACTAAATCTAGAGGATGTGTCACATTATAAAAGGGATTACCACAACCCTATAAATTAGGAATTTCACCTGATTGCGTGGTGATTCCCATTGTGCCACGTTTAGAAAGTCTCACCAATTCAAGTTTTAATAATTAATGAAAGAAGTTAGTGTGTGGGTCACAAATACCCAACAATCTCCCACTTGATCCACACACTACCAAAATATTATTTTAAATAAATTCATGAATTGGTCCATTTGAAAAGCGGATGACCATCCTTATAATTTTATAAAATCATTGACTTTCAAGGGACTTGGTACAATACATCATCTCCTCAGGTTCAAGAAACAACTATAATAATGGATCATGAATGCCTATAATATACCATGTTTTACAATTGACAATAAGGCAGTTTCATGGTCACAAAAATTATTACTGTTAATGAACCTAAGAGTGTTACTTGTGGTTTTGTGACACCAGTATATGCACACTTTAATACAATCACTTGTGTGTATACCTGCACTCGTCCTGCTTCATACCCTAAGGTATGTTATCCCGATATCTTACGGCATACGCCATGTGAAAATCATCACCCAACTATCAGGATAAAGGCTATACAACCGTGGTGCTTAATCATGATAGCTCAAGCTTCCTTATTTGAGCACTTATGCTCCCAGGCCAACATTGCATATGCTAATAATGATAATCATGATAAATATTGAGTCAAATGAAAAACATGCATCAAATAATAATCAAAGATATAAAGAGTGTCGACAATAAAAAAGAATAAACATTGTGGAAGAAACTCCCACTCAGTTAATGTACTTGAGTGTTTCTAACACTCTCATCCGGATCACGTGCGCTAAAAAATCTTTTGGTTGAAGCCCCTTTGTGAGTGGGTCAGCAATCATTTCTTTAGAAGGCAAATGCGAGATCTTAATGAGTCCTTCACGAACCTTTTCCAGCACCATCATATATTTGACCTCGATGTGCTTATTGCTCTTGGTTCGTTTCCCGCTCTCGATGAAATCAATGGCAGCTTTGTTATCGCAATAAATGGTTAAGGGCTTATGAATGAAATCAACAACACCTAACTCACCAATGAAGCTTTTTAACCAAATGGCATGCTTGGTGGCCTCATAGCATCCAATGAACTCTGCGAACATAGTGGAATCTGACGTTATAGTTTGTTTGGAGCTTCTCCAAGTGATAGCACCATGAGCGAGCTTGAAGATGAAACCCGAAGTGGATTTGCGAGATCGATCACACCCTGCATAGCTGGAATCGCTATAGCCAACGACTTCAAGTTCATTTGATCTTCGGTATACGAGCATGTGGTCTTTGGTTCCTTGTAAATATTGCAATACCTTCTTGACAGCTATCCAATGAGCAAAACCCGGATTTTGTTGAAACCTCCTGAGCATCCCAACGATGAAACTGATGTCAAGTCGCATGCAGGTCATAGTATACATAAGGCTTCGTACTGCAGATGCATACATAGTCGGATCCACTCACTGTCTTTCCATATCATTTTTAGGGCATTGATCTTCGCTTAAGAGATCACCCTTAACAATTGGAGCACTGGAAGGATTACAGTTCCCCATTTTGAAGCGTTTGAGGACCTTGTCGATGTAGGCTCTCTGAGATAATCCTAAGAGCCCAGCTCCCCGTTGCCTGTGGATTTTAATTCCCAGAATGTATTGTGCATTCCCCATATCCTTCATGTCGAAATAATTGGATAGGAAATATTTTGTATCATGTAGAAGATGAATGTCATTACTTGCGAGGAGAATATCATCAACATATAGCACCAGGATGATGAAACGACCTTTTGTCTTCTTTATATATATGCACCTATCCATGGCATTTTCTTAAAAACCGTATTCCGTAACAACTTGATCAAACTTCAGGTACCACTGTCTTGAAGCTTGCTTCAACCCATAAATGGACTTCTTCAGCTTGCACACATAATCCTCTTGACCATGTATCTCAAAACCCTCAGGTTGAGACATATAGATCTCTTCTTCTAAATTACCGTTGAGGAATGCCGTCTTTACATCCATTTGATGTAATTCTAAGTCATAGTGTGCCACTATTGCTAGAATTATTCGAAGAGCGTCCTTGGATGAAACAGGAGAGTATGTCTCATTGTAATCAATTCCCGGTCTCTGAGTAAACCCTTTGGCTACTAATCTGGCTTTGAATTTATCAATATTTCCTTTAGAGTCCCTTTTAATTTTGTAAACCCATCTGCATTTGATTGCCTTGCATCCTTTTGGAAGGATCACAAGCTCCTAGACATCATTCATTTTCATAGATTGCAACTCTTCTCTCATGGCTTCCTCCCAGTGTGGAGACTGATCGCTTTTCATGGCTTGAGAGAAAGAGGAAGGATTATCGGTGTCCAGATCAATATCATCACTTTCTTGCAGATAACTTCATAATCATTGGATATCGCAGATCTACGTTCTCGATTGAATCTCCTTAGAGCAATTGGTGGCCCCTCAAGGAGAGGAGGGGAAGGAGCACTGAAAGTTTTAACATTGGGGAAATTATTATATATCATAGGTCTCTCAGGGTAAATGACGGGATTAGGGATGGGAACATGTATAGTTGTTGTTATGGGGACAAGAGGCGTAACATGAGTGTCCTCTTCAAAGACAATTTTCTTCTGTTTTTGACTCCCACTTATGGAACTATCTTCAAGAAACTTGGCATTGTAGGTCTCTATTATCTCCAACGGTCGAGATGGGAAATAAAAGCTATATGATCGGGTGCGCTCGGGGTAACCAATGAAGTAACATGTGACGTTGCGTGGATCAAGCTTCTTTAGGTTTGGATCATAGAGTCTCGCTTATGCCAAACACCCCCACACATGCAAATGTTTAAGACTTGGTCTACGGCCGGTCCAAAGTTTGTAAGGTGTTTCTGGAGCAGCTTTACATGGCACTCGGTTAAGAATATAAACTGCGGTTTTGAGATCTTCTTCCCAAAAACTTTCAGGAAGGTTCGAGTTGCACATCATGCTGCGAACGACATCCTGATAAGTGCGATTTCTTCTCTCGGAGACACCATTCTGTTGGGGGGTACCAGGCGAAGTGAACTGAGGAACAATCCCATGTTCCCTTAAGAATTGAGCAAAGTTTCCGTGATTAACACCATCAGAGTCCATCTTCCCATAATATTCTCCACCACGATCCGATCTAACGGCTTTAATTTTCTTATCAGTCTATTTCTCAACTTCCATTTTAAAGATCTTGAACATGTCAAGTGCCTCAGACTTCTGATGAATCAGGTATACATAGGCATAATGGGAAAAATCATCTATAAAATTGATGAAATAACGTTGTCCACCTCGTGAAGGTGTGGGAAAAGGTCCACAAATGTCAGTGTGGATCAGTTGTAACAAAACAGAGGATCTAATAGCCTCAAATTTTCGTTGTTTCGTTGACTTCCCCTTAATGCATTCAATACATGTGGTAAAATCGTTAAAATCAAGAGGATTAAGAATGCCATCTCTGACCAGAGTTTCCAATCTTTTCTTCGATATGTGACCCAAACGTTTATGCCAAAGCATAAAGGAGTTTTCTGCCAAAAGGGAGCGCTTTGATCCGGATGAGGTGATAGAGACACATGCAAATGATGTAGCAGAAATATCATCAAGAGATAAGCGAAACAATCCATCTACTAATAAAGCATGTCCCATAGTAATAGTGTCCTTAGAAATAACTAAGGAGTCTCTAGCAAAAGTAAAAGAATAGCCAAAAGTAACCAATCTGGAGATGGAAATGAGATTTCGTCTGAAGGACGGAATGAAATAAACATTTTCAAGTATTAAAATATGTCCAGTGTCTGAAACAAGCCGGTAAGTTCCAACAGCCTCGACGTTGACTGCTTGCTCGTTTCTTAGGAAAAGCCTTTCATCCGGTCTTGGGCTTCTCCTGCTTACCAATCCCTGCAATGAATGAGCCACATGTACAGTGGCACCAAAGTCAACCCACCAAGAAATTTCTGAAACCTTAACCAGATTCGATTCAGAACAAACATGAGTGAAATGAATACCTTGGTGTTTCTTCTTCATAATACTTTTCCATAAATAACAATCTTTCTTGAAGTGACCTTTCTTTTTGCAGAAATGGTAGCCATCGTCGTTAGCATTCACAACAACTTTCTTCTTGAAGTTCTTCTTGTTCCCTTTAATCGTGACGTGATTCTTTCTTTGACCATTTTTCTTATAATTTTTCTTATGAGCAAGATTGTAGGCAAAATGTGCAGACTCAATCTTGTTGCCCCGCAATCGTTGTTCTTCTGTTACACACATTGAGATAAGCTGATTCAAGTCCCATTTTTTCTTCTGGGCATTGTAATTTACCTTAAAGGTATCAAATTGACTCGGAAGGAATGCAACAGCTAAATGTACTATAGTTGTTTCCTCAAAGGGAATGCCTTACTCCTTGAGCTTCATTGCTAACATGGGCATTTTGAGAATGAACTCCCTAACAGAATCCTTTCCATCATAGCGCATGTTCACAAACTCCACAAGATAACCATATTGTAGAGATTTAGTGGACCCAACAAACTGATCCTCGATGTTTTTAGCAACTTGCGGGCTGCGTCAGTGGTCTTAATACCACAACGAATGACCTCACTCATGGAAGCGCGAATAATCATAATGGACATACAATTTGCCTTTTTCCACTTGGCATGCAGAGCTTTTTCAAACTCTGAAGAGTTATCGGTAGGAGTCGCAGGTCTGTTTTCTGATAAAACAAAGTCATAATCTAGATAACCAAGGGTCAAATCCAGACCCATTCGCCAAGTGGAATAATATGTACTAGTGAGCTTTTGAATGCTCGCCATTTGTTGTTGTAACAGTGATCCGTCCATAGCTGTAATGACATAGATCATTGTCAGCACATGTTCATTTAGAACTTTACTTAATTTGAATTTGTACCTGGGGTCAAGGTCGAATCAATCAGAGTGTATTAATCATGTGCAAAATCATCCACTCTAAGGGACAGACATGACTCATTGTCTCAGCATCACCTTAGGGCAGAAGCTTTGACCTATTGTATGCCTCCCTAGTTCGTGTCCGTAGAACGCATAGACCTAGTCATTTGTGTTTTGGTTTGATCGAAGCTAGTCATCAGCTTAGGCCAGAAGCGTCGCTCTTCTCTCACCTAAACATGCATAACTATTCTATCCATTTCCCTTTCGTGAGTTTTCTAAGTCAGCTTTGGCCAGAATTAGTAGCTTATGAAAGTGAATGCTCTGGCAATCTTAATGAGACTATTGTCTCAAAATTCAAGGATAACATAACCTCCATAGATCGGTCACCTTTGGGCAGACTACACACCTACTTTGACAACGTTTCCCTGAACGACTGCTTTACCAGTCTTCCTAAACCCCTTTATAGGAAGAACCCATCTCAAGGCATTCTATCATGTCATTGGTTTAAGGTTTCATGCCCTAAATACGTTCATTACTAAGTTTTAGGGAAAGTAGAGTTATAAAGTGAAGGTGCACATGTATTAACTATGAACAATGACATGATAGTGTAAGATTGTTCATACAGAATGTTCAAAATAGTTCAACTATGTATTTGGAATACAAATATATTTATTAACCTTTGACTGGACTTTTCATATCCAAAATAGTGTTAAACAGTCCCATAGACCAGCCCAGAATGTAGATCTCGTCGAGTAGATTAAAATTGATAGGTCATATGCACAAAATAGAGTTGTAAAACTCCAGATATTGCGTTTTAAAGTTTGAACTCGAAAAGCGTTCAGTTTGGTTGCATAGACGAGATCTAAGTTTAAAAGCTCTATTTGCAACAGCGGAAGCAGTTCAAAAGATATGGTTGCAAACAAAATTTATAATGTGGTAAAAAATAAAATAAATAAATAAATAAAAAATTGGGTTTTGGGTTGGGTCTTGGACCCATATTTGGTCAGGTCATGGGCCGAAGTGGGCAAGAGCCAAATGGGCCGAGTATTGGGCCGGTCCGTGGGTCATGGAACTGGGTTGTGGTGGGCCAGGTCCGAGGTTAGGTACCAGGCCGTAGTGGGCCAGTGCTATGGGCCGGGCTCCGGGCCAGTGGATCGGGGCACATTGGCTGGTTAATGGGCCAAGTGGATCGGGTGATGGGCCTAAGAGAGCCACGTCAGACGGGTCCGGTCATGTCAAGTCAGCGCGACCACATGTAATGGACCATCGACCCATCAATCATAACGGCCGAGGTCCGGCGTTTCATAGTCATGACGACGACGTGCCGGTGATACCGATCGAGGCCGGACATTGCAGGATGGCGCCAGACCGTCGGCCAACATCATACAAATTTTTTTTTTTTTTTTTTTTTAAATAAGTGGATCAAACGAAATCAGGCCATCCACGAGCTCTGATACCAATTGTTTAATATCTCTAGATCTAGGCTAGAATCATTTGATCAACATATAAAGTGCAACAATAATCTAGTAAGATAAATCTTACTTACCTGATTAGATGATAGCAAATATGCGCTTGAACGGCAGATCTTTACTATGAGATGACGACCCTTAGAACAAATCACCTCTCTTTCTTTCTATCTCTATTGATGGAATAACATTGAAAATGAATAAAGAGGGGACGCTGTCCTCCTTAAATAGACCTTGATTAGTCTCCTAGCCCATCAAGAAGACTAAATCTAGAGGATGTGTCACATTATAAAATGGATTACCACAACTCTATAAATTAGGAATTCCACCTGATTGCGTGGTGATTCTCATTGTGCCACGTTTAGAAAGTCTCACCAATTCAAGTTTTAATAATTAATGAAAGAAGTTAGTGTGTGGGTCACAAATACCCAACATGGTCTTCCTCTTCTTTTACTTTCTTGTGCTTGCAGTTATAGTGTCTCAACCATTCGTAAAAGATTTGTTTCTAGCATCTGGTAGACATGTCCAAATCATCTCAAGCGATATTTCTTAATTTTTTTCATTATCATGTCACTCTCAGATTTCCTTTTATATACTGATTTTCGAATTTTATCCTTTTCTCTTACACGTTATACTAATCTTCACAAATGTATTTCAGCCACATATACTCTATATTCTTAACATTCTGCACTATATAATATGATAGGTCTATCCGTCATCTTATAAAATTGTCCTTTCAATCTAAGTAGAACTCTTGGGTCGCCCAAAACTAAGTTTGCTTATCTCCATTTCATCCAAACTATATTAATTTCATTTGAGATGTACTCTTCAAATTCATTGATTGTAAAGTAAGCCTAAATAACAAAACCTATGACCATGTAGCAATAGATGATTTTCAATTTCAACTATATCATCTTCCAAATTATCATATTCACTAAATTTACACTTCATATATTCCGTCTTTGTTCTACTAATTTTGGAGTCAGGTCATCCGATTCAGGATCCCCTTAATCCCAACAACAGTCTATGTTTATATATAAAAAGTATTAAACCGAGTTCGGTCAGGCCAGATGTGCCTGGCATTTAGCCCGATCAGAACACTGGGTGCTTCAAGCTTGACCTGACCTGATGGATAAGTTTATGCATCCATCCCGGTTCAAAAACTGGGTTGAGCAGATCAGGTTACGGGCCGGCCCGACCCATTGACAACCCAAGCCATGTATTCCATTTCCTACTACTTATCAATGTGTACTGAGCTAATTGGATGCCTTGCAGGTTTGCCCTGTTTGCAGCATAGAGGTTTCTTCGCCTTCAATTGGAAAAACTACTTAATTTGTTTATTACTGTTTTTTATTGCATTTGTTATGCTTAAGAAAAATGTTCAAATTAGAGACGAAACTACAGTAAGGATGCAAAATTAAATGCTTATTGGATTCAAAGGTTTGTTATTTCTGTGTGTTTTACAAGCATGTCTATAAATTTAGGGTTTGGCCTATAATTCAGTGGACGCTCCACGATGCTACTTCATTCAGTCAGAATGCTCTCAACTCCCCATATTTCAAAATTGAGTAGAGAAATAAGACTAACAAAGCCAATTAGGACGAGATAAGTGATGGTAATGGTGGTGATGAGTGTATCGTCTGAGTATAGTGGGATTAAAAAGGCTCCAAAAATATAAGAAAAATAGCAAATTTTTGGTAATTTCCGGAAAAAAAAAAAAAAAAAAAACTGTAAAAATATTTTTAATGTTAAAAAATATATGTATGACATTGTGACCAAAACGTGTCTATTTCGTAACTTAAATGCCTTTTAAAAAGTATATTATTTTTTAATTTGTTTATTTTTTAAATATATGTTTTGAGGGTGTCTTTTGATAAAAATGTGTTTTTAGTCACAATGATGAAAATAACTGTGTTTCTATGATCAATGATTCTTTGAAAATCTCTATATGGACTTTTTTAATTTTCCTTAGTGATGGAGCATTAGCTGCATGAATAAACAGGACACTCCACTGTACACTTGGCACACATTTTTGACCAGTTAAATTGTAAATCATCATATGAGCTGATGTTAGCCTAGTAATGGTGCTCATCAACCCTTTGATCTAGTCTATATAAGCATAAACCTTGTTCATATCAAGTGATTTAAAGCAACCAATGCCTTAAAATTGCAGGTGGAGCATCAAACGGCACGTATGGTGACCCCACATGGCACAAATCCTAAAAAGTTGCTCGGTACAAATCACCGTCTTGAATTGTTGGTTGCCATATATCAACTCATTTTTCATTGACCTGGTTTAAGGTAACCGACCCATTCCAAGCTTAATATTGGAATGGGTCACCATAGGTCACCGGTGTGCTATTTCTCATCAAGTGTGCCACTTGTTGCAATGCATCTATGTGAAGATCTCATGAGTCCAAGATTTCATCCAAAAAAAACATTCATATATGATTCAATACAGTCAAAATACAAAAGCAATAAACGGTCAAAACAGGTTTCGAGATTTACATGATAAACAATTACGTCATATGATGTAGTTTTTTGATGCAATCTTCCATCCTCCAAATCTTTATAATTACTTTTTATCAAGTGACACATTTTGATGAAAAAAATTGTCACAATCACCCAATCAATGACCCATCTAATATTAGATTTCGAATGGGTTTGCTGGCATGTACCATATGATTGAAAGAGCTGTTTCTTCTTCTCAACTCGAGTTTTACATATTAAATCTGCTAATTGCTTTGAATAAGATGATGGAGAAATCATTTTTTGTCCCAATCTTTAATGCAATAGACTTTGAGCTCATAGGCACACAATCATACGACCATTGATTAATTTCATGTGGCACATATCTTGAAAACTATGATCCCGAATATACGTCAAATATAGTTCTTGGATAACTTTTCGAAATGTGTGTCACGTGGTATCAAAATATGATCATTTGATTCATATGCCCATGATATTAAGATCCTTTGCATAGAAGATTCGGACGAAAAATAATAATGTTTATTTCAAAGCAGTGTTCATGATTTGAAGATCTATTATATGGAAGATTGGGACCGAAAACAATCTCCATTCCATTATTAAAGCTGCAAATGGTTTTAGCCCATAGTATTATTAAAGCTTCAATAGTTTTAGCATGTGAAACATGGATTGAAAAGAAAGAATATAAGATAATAAATAAACGTACCCACATTATATCTTTTTATAACGTCGGTATGTATTCGGGGCCTCTTAAACCTTAGGAATTTATATCATGTGTTGATCGGAAATTTGGAGTTGGCATGTGCCCTTGAGATTAGGCGGGTGCTTTAAGAGGCCCGGATACCCAGGTTATAATAATAAATAAATGTACTCTCTACAATAGTTTTAAATCCTAGCCCTATCCCATATATATTGGTCAATATGATTCAGGTTAAGGCCCATCCAATACGATATGTACCCCGAATATTATATAAGGTCAAATAGTTGGTCACAAGGGTCAAATATCGGTCAATATCAGCCGTATGTATATGATATGAACTGGGAAAAACACCAAAAGTGCCCCCTTCGGTCAACTTTTGTTTAATATAACTTTATACCTTTTAATATTTTAAAATGAAAAAAAGGACAAGCATATCAACTAGTTTAGCCCATAGGTGTCGGATACATCCGCTACCCGTATTGGTTTGGAACGTGGCCGATGTGAATCGGTTATTAAGTCCCTCCTCTCCTGTAACTAATAGTTTTAAAGTTAGTTGGTTCAACCGATTTGATCAGACCGATCCACCAAAAAAGTGACCACGGCCTAGGCCTTGGTTTTATTCGGGCTTCTAAAAGTTAACTCATATTCGGCTTGATTACTAATGCAGCCGAGCCAATCCAGCTCATTTATGAATCTGGCTTAGCTTACCTTAGCCCATACTTGGCCTATGGTAGGTTGGGCCGGTCAGTGAGTCGCCCAACAATTTTTATATAAAATAGCTTATATGAGGGAGTCACGATAAGTTCGAACCGGGCTCAAACCGCCAATTTATAATCGAGCTTTAGGTACTAGCCCATATGCAATGCAATTTAGTAATCTGGCCTTTCGGACCAGCTCATTTATTCATCTGGCCTACCTACCTTAGTCCATACCCGGCCCATTACAGGCCGGTCCGGGATCAACCCGAGCCATTAAGACTCCTCATTGTCGCACATTGTAAACCCGTGAGAAAGCTGATAACAACTACCAATCACGACCGTACATTTTGCATTGCATCCAGGTTCATTCAATCTTATCGAATCACCCTCTCTCTCTCTCTCTCTCTCTCTCTCTCTCTCTCCTCACCTGCAAAACTGTGAGGACCCAACCTGCCAGATCCGACCTATTTCCTGGCCCAAACTAGGCCCATGCTAGACCCAACCAAAACCCCCATATAATTTCTCCCCTTATTACCCTGCTTAACACCCAACTCTTTTCTCCAGTCCCATCCGCTGAGATTGAGGCTCGAATACGAAATCTCGCTGCAACGGGATGGAGCTCGATACGAGCTACAGTTCGACGTCGTTCCGACGACAGGTTCGCCTGCATCACGACACCACCCTCACACATGGCAGCCCCCATCCTCTTTGGTTATAAATAGGAGTCAACCTCCTTCTTCCTCCACTATTCAAGAGCTCCCTAGTAAAGCATTCTGCTTCTGTTCTTCTCTTCTTCCTCATCTTCTATTTTCTTTTATTTTGGCCAGTGCAACCTCTGGCAACGATCATCGGAGCGATCGTTACCATCCATTTCGACATCCTTGTGGCCGTCGTAATCGCTCGCGCCTTGCAAACATTTTCACCTTTGCGGTTGTAATCGGTATCGTTTCCATCGACGACAGTGCCGATCACTACAACCCGATCCTCGCTCCCTCTACGCATCTTCCCCCTCTTCTCTACCAATCCCTCTTTTCTTCTTCCTGTGCTGCAATCAACTCAACGGCCCACTTCTGTCCCTGTTTGTCACGGACCAGTGGCCTTAAAACCTCTCTTTTTATGATTTTCTGTTATATATGTAATATAAGGTATGGAACCTACACACATCATGGATCAAAATCTCGGCCGAAATTTCAAACTTTCGGCCGAGACGTCTCGGTTTCAGCCTGAACCAAGACGGAAATAAGTATGTTATCACCCCCCTTCCGAAAATAAGTAATTATCGGCCGAGATCACACATTGAGAGTTTTGAAATTTTTTTATAGGGTTTAAACCCAATTTTTGCAATTAAAAAAAAAGTTCATTTTTTTCCTTTCTTTCTTCTTCTTCTCTCCTCCATTTTTTTCCCCTTGTTTAATCTCAGAAAAATAAAAAAATTGGAGGAGAAGAAGAAGAAGAAGAAAGAAAGAAAGAAAAAAAAAAAAAAAAAAGCAGGAGGAGCTACCTTTCTTTCTTCTTATCCTGAAATCAATTTTTTTTTCCTTCCTTTCTTTCTTCTCTTTCTTCTCTTTATTTTTTTCCTTCCTTTCTTTCTTCTCTTTCTTCTTCTTCTTCTCTGTTTTTTTTGTTTTTTTTTTGCCCTGCAATGGAAACTTTCGAAGACCAGAGTCTCCTTCTTAAAACGTGTATAAAACTTTGAAAGATCAGAGACTCCTTGTTAAAACGCCAACCAAACACTCAAAGGCAAGAATATGTGTTAAATATGTGTATATTTTATTTATTATTTTGCAGTGGGTCTTACAAACTTGACTAATATTGAAGTGTTGCATGAAATTATCATAAAAACTATTTAAAGATCTAATGCCACACGATGGATCTGGAGATTGTCGTTGTACCATCAGACAGTTGGTGTTTTATTTCACGTCTCACACATCTCAGAAAAATAAGCTTAATATCTCATGCACGCTTAAAATTGATTTTAAGGCCACTTTATGGGTTGTACCAGATGAAATTAAAAATCGACCATCCGATGGTACACCCATGATCTAAAGATCGATCACATGAAAGATTGGGACGATAAACAATCTCCATCATTTAAGGGCAACCCATTTTTTTAAGGGAGCCAATACTTGCACACGCTTTTCAAGTGATTGCACCAGATTGTATCGAATTTAAAAGAAAGACTGACAAGTTTGGTGACCTCTACTAAGTGAAAGCACCAACTAAGCCGTTTGATTTGAAGGCCATAATTTAAAGATATTAATTACAAAAGTTTAGAACAAATTATAATTTTCATCATTTGATTAAATGGAGTTGAAGACTATTATATAATTCAACAGTTGATTATAATAGATTATATGGCAAGTATCCTGTTTTGTACCAAGTTTATGTATCAAAAATATGTTGATCATGAATTTCAAATTAGACGGCCTATATTGCATTTTTACATATCACATGTCCCTAAAATATGAAGTCTTTCTTTAAATTTAGTGCAATCACTTGAAAAATGTGTGCAAGTAATAACTCACTTTTTTTTTAAGGTTTTTCGGTGTTTAAGGGGTATAAAACCATTTTTTTAAGAGATTTTTATATTTTAAGCTTCTTTAAGGGGTAATGGACATGTAAGTACTTTAAATGGACGAAAATTAGCCTCACTAGTATAAATATGCCTTCTAATAATGTTAAAGAGTTAAAAAAACTAATAAAATAAAGTTCGACAAAATTCGGAGCACATTTTAAAAAAAAGTCCAAAATTTACCAAAATTTTTACCGAAATTTTGACCAATTTACAATTCGGGTCATGACTTAAATCGAAATCGAAACCGAGATTTTGATTCATGACACACACACACACACACACACACACACACACACATGTATATATATTTATATATTTATTATTTTTAAAACTTATCCGTTTACTTATTTATTCTATATTTGCTATTAAAAATATAAGGGTTTATAACTCATAGGCTGTTAGAGTTATTTTTGGATTATTGACCCATTTTATAAAATAATTTCTGAATATGTTTATTTATTAGGTTTAATATCAATTAGATTATTATAAAATATATTTTATTAGTAATTTCTATTTTATTCGATTTCAAATATTTATTAAAATATATATTTCTATCATGGGTTATTGAAATAATTTTAATGTGTTTACTTTTCGTAATATTTTCAGTATTACAACCCGACCCGATCGTCATGCCCTATTGGCTAACCTTCCACGTGGCCCGACTCAACCTCTAGCTCATACCTCGCATATAGTTATTTAACTCTTTCGTCGAGTCATCACTTAGTACTAACACACTCTTGTTCTCATGCAGGCAACACGTTAAGCAACTTGAACTTTAACTACCCCCATCGCAATCGCTAAGGAAGCGCGTATCAAGGCAAGTGACCTACCCTTATCACCCGATTTTATTTAATTAATTAGTACTATATATATATACGAGTACATACAACCTTATAATTATGAATTAAAACCTTTAGGTAGTGTGATATATCTACGAGACATTGTTGTATGTTGATATTATAAATATACTAGTATTCCTTTATAAAACTTGTTCTTTTATCTCAATACAATCATGATTGAAAATTGAAATTCCGGTATGAAGTTAATCATAGTTGATTCTTGATGGCATGTCATAAATATATTTGAGCTTATGAGTTGCATAGTTATCGCATGACTTTTATCATAAACTAGTAGAAAGAGAAAATAGTTATGAGCATTGATTGATCATAGTATATATATTTTTTTGAAAAACATCATGAAATACCATCTTGATTATAGAAAGCATTAACTATTGAACAAATAATTTTCTACTGCATACATTGTGCATCAATATAAGTATATGATATTTCTTGTATGGATCATTCTATTGGGCAGCATGGGTTTGAGACGAATGTTCGTGTTAGTACTTTCATATATGAAGCACATATTGCCTACCGACCTGTTACGGTAAGGTGTGAAATTCAGATATGTAATGTGATGTGGTAAGAACAATCTGAACAGAGGTAAAGTCCAAAAGAGTCACATGTGGCTGTATCATGGATCCGAAATTATAGTAGTAGAACCTACACTTATAAACGTGTAGTCGCTGAAATTAAGTTATTTTCTTTTGTTTTTCTTTCAAAAAAAAACTTAATGTTCTTTTATGCATACATCTCATTTCTTACATGATAATAATTGCAAATGCAATGTCTTGAGAACTAAATAGCGAAATTGCACATACGTACAACCTCTACTTAAATCAAATGAATGCTCATAAATGAATTTTGTCTCTCTTATTGATTATTAAAATACAGATTATTAAATATTATTAGGGGGCTACTTATTGAGTTTATCTCACTCTCATTGTTAATATTTCAGCGGCGGATCGAGTTAACCTGCGTGCATCTCCTCAGACAGAGACGTTGGGAATGAAATATCAGGTTATATATTTTGTAACAATGATGTACCATTTTTTTTAGATTATGAATGAAATATCAGATTATATATTTTGTTTAACCTCTAATTCTGTTTTGATTATTGAATTTGCTTACGCACCAAAGTTCGCGATGTATTGGATTTTGGAGCGTGACAGGATAAGTTCGAATCGGGCTCAAACTGCCAAATTTTAATCGTGCTTTAGGTACCAGCCCATATGCGATGCGATTTAGTAATCTGGCCTTTCGAGGCAGCTCATTTATTCATTGGGCTATCTATCTTAGTCCATACCCGGCTTATTACAGGCCGGTCCAGGCTCAACCCGAGCCATTAAGACCCCTAATTGTCGCACATTGTAAACACGTGAGAAAGCTGATAACGAACTACCAATCACGACCGTACATTTTGCATCGCGTCCAGGTTCATCCAATCTTATCGAATCACTCTCTCTCTCTCTCTCTCTCTCTCCTCACCAACAAAACCTTCATCATTGTCGACCGTTAGAGTTAGGGTTTCTCTCTGCAACTTCCATGGGATATTTTTCTTCGTCTTCTTCCTTGTCAAAATCAATCTTTTGTTGCTTTGATTACATTGGCAGCTGTTGTTGTTGTTGTTGTCGCTGCTGCTAGGGTTAGAATCTTTTTTTCGATATGGATTTTTCGCATTCTCATTCGAATCTCTCGTTAGGGTTTAACTCACATACTGCTCCGCTGAGCGTCCGATCGCCTCGATTGCCGATCGCCGACGACTCGATCTCTCTCCATATTGACTCCAGCTCTCGAGATGCTGCATCTCAGCCCGTCCGATCGATCCCTTGGCAAATGATCGAGCAACAGGCGAAGAAAACCACTAATAAAGTGGACAATCAAACGGACCGTCCAGAAGAAGCTGACGAAGATGATGAACAACACCAGGATGAAGAATTCAGTATTCTAGGTTATCCGATGCATTTTAAGAGGAAAAGAGATTCAGAATCGCCCTTTTCGAATCCGAAAGGGGTTGCAACCGAATCAGATCTCGAGGCACGGAGATCGGCAGTTCGATCATGGGGCAACCAGCCAATCTCGATTGCTGACCCCGAAATTTACCGAATTATGGAGAAGGAGAAGCAGAGACAATTCAAAGGGATTGAGCTCATTGCATCAGAGAATTTTGTGTGCCGTGCTGTGCTCGAAGCCCTAGGCAGCCATTTAACGAACAAGTACTCGGAAGGGATGCCTGGTGCAAGATACTATGGCGGAAACCATTACATCGACCAGATTGAATCGACTTGCTGCAATCGTGCATTATCGGCCTTCCATCTCGACCCTGAGAACTGGGGCGTTAACGTCCAACCGTACTCGTGCACGTCTGCAAATTTTGCGGTTTTCACAGGGCTTCTGCTACCGAAGGATCGAATCATGGGTTTAGATTCCCCGTCTGGTGGGCACTTGAGTCATGGGTATTATACTCCCGGTGGGAAGAAAGTTTCTGCTTCTTCGATCTTTTTTGAGAGCCTTCCTTATAAGGTGAATCCGCAGACTGGGTACGTTGACTACGATAAGTTAGAGGAGAGGGCACTTGATTTCAGGCCTAAGATTCTGATTTGTGGAGGGAGTTCGTACCCAAGAGAGTGGGATTATGCGCGGTTCAGACAGATTGCAGATAAGTGTGGTGCCGTTTTAATGTGCGACATGGCTCATATTAGTGGTCTTGTTGCCGCAAAGGTGGGATTCTGCTAGCTAGGCATTCTTTATTTTTTGTTTTCTAATTGATGGGTGCCTTTTTTCCAGTGAAATGTTTTTCATGTGGTTGATAGAGTTGAGAATTATTTTACTTCAATAGTAGAATTGTGTATAAATTTGAGAAATTTGTTCTGTTTAGGAAAATGGGAAAATGGGCATTTCTCTAGGATTAAGCTATTGCTAATTAAACATTTATCAGTGACTCCTGAAATCAATAAGTCGGCCCAATATGTATCGTAATGAATGCGTATTGGGTAATAAGATGTGAAATATATGTTGTGGACAAATTAAAAAATTGAGGCAATAAGACAATAAGGAAAAAAATAGGAGAAACTGAAATGAGTATAGTACTATGTCTATAATTCAAATATGAACAAAAATGGCCTGAACTTGTGTCAGGATGATAGCAAGATACATACGCATGTTTCATATCAGCAGGTCCACGTACAAATATATTTTGAATGATACATTATATCAGGTCATATTTAAATCTTTGATTCCTTCATGATCAAAGTGGATTCGATTTCCATGGTTTGAGATAAGATTATGTTTTTTGTGTATTAGACGACTGGGTACTGTATTTTAATGGAACACATCTTGGTATTGATAAAACAATATGTAGCACATCTTCGATTAGAATCATTTCTTATATTAGTGGGATATCTATCATTCAGGACTTGACATTTCCTGCATTAGAGCAAGGTTGTAAGATTGTGATACTTTACTGTTTAATAACAATTATAATAGTGAAAACGGAAATCATTATGAACCAAAAAGGCCTTACCTTGTGGCATTATAACAGATATATATATATATATATATATATATATATATATATATATATATATATATATATATATCTGTGTGTGTGTGTGTGTTGATATTTGTTATATCAGGTGATATTTTAATCATAGATTCCTTCATGATCATTTGATTTGCATGGTGAGAGATAAATGTATGTTTGTTGTGTATGAGACGATTGGCTACTGTATTTTTATGGAACACATCTTGGTATTGGTAAAATTAAATGTCACACATCTTGGTTTGGAATTAGTCTCCCTTTGTATATTAGTGGCATATCATTCAGGACTTGGCATTCATGCATCAGAGCTAGGTTATATGATTGTTATAACCATTTCATAACAGTCATAATGGTGAAAACTGAAATCTACATTGAAAAATTATATTTTATTTCTGAAATCAGACAACCTACTTTTTTCTTCTTGTTTAGACGAATAAGAATATTTATCAGGATAAGGAAGCAAATGTTCCCTAAAAAATAAAACAAAATAAATGAGAGAATGTCTGATACTCAGATTTATTGTTGTTTGATGAATGTAATTTTAGCATAATTTGTTTAAGTAGCAGAAACATGACAAAAATTTGACCTACCTGAACCTCCTTAAAGATGAAGTATAATTAGGGATGCAAAGTCCCTATTAAAAGCAACTTATATCCTATCTTGTTCCTTGTTATTGGTTTCATTCCTAAGCTTGTCAGTCCTCTAGAACAGGGATAGTGCTTTTGGCCTGCCGATATGGATTCCTTGTCATTTATATAATAAATGTTGGGGCATTCTTAAGGACGATCTCGTGAATGCATCCATAATTCTTTTGAGGAGGGCAACTATTCCTAAGGTTGCTAGTTCTTCATATCACTGTTCCCGAAAAATGACTCTCCACCCACTTGCTCCCATTTAGACTGAATAGTTTGTGTAATTTGATAATTTCTTTTCAAAAGCTTCACCAAAATCATTCCTAATAGGCTAAGTAGGTTCCTTTCCAATATCATTCTAGTTAAGCAAGTTGTCTTTATCAAAGGTCGTAATCTCTATCATAATGTTGTGTTAGCACATGAGATTGTTTTCATTATGCTGTATTAGCCTAATCGAAGATATTGATAAAACTATGTTCGCAGGAACCTTGCTCTGAATTTTGATATGTCGAAGGCTGAGTGTTTTGGGTTTTTTTGTCTCTCTTTAGTGCCTGGTTCCAGCTCCTCGCTGGAACTAGGTCCTGGTGTCCTGTATGTTTGCTTCTTTTTACTATCGTTTCCCTTACCGATAAAAAAAATAAAAATTTACTGAAATCATGGCTTAACATTGATAAAAAAATCTTTTATCTCCTGCACTATTTCTCATACCCATCGTGAGAGACATTGCTGCTGACCGTTTGGCAATGGCTAACCTTGGGGTGGATGACCAACAGAAAATGTCATCTTTAACAACCTTGAGCCACCCTCTTTGTCACTTCAATAATTTTCCCTTAATGGCTTTCCTTTTTTATTTAGCAAAAAAATGTCAAATTTTGATAACATTGATGAATTTCCTGTTTTTAGTGAAAACAGGAGTCTGTCTTGGGATCTACCTGGTTAAAATTTAAAATACAAGCATATGAATGAACAATTTGCTGGTAGGCATCAAATCTCAGATAGCATTTGTGCAATATGTAGCAATTTTTGCCATGAAATGGAGAGGAGGGAGTTTCCATGGATCAAAATCTCGGATTTTCGATACGTATCGTCCAGCCCCAAAACCGATACGTACCGGATGATACGTATAGGTTCTGGACGATACTTTTCTGTTTTTTCCAAAAATAAATAAATAACAAAACCGATAATTTGAAATTATCGGACGATAATTTCAAATTATCGTACGATACATTGAACGATACGAACGATACTTTGACTGTTTTCTAAGGGGGGCGATAAAAACCCAATGTATCGTATCGTTCAAGTCCAAAACCGATACATATCGTCCGATACATATCAGTATCGGACGATGTTTTGATCCATGGGAGTTTCTCTTATGCATGGGTCAAAATCTTAGACGATAACAATAAGTGTCGGTATCGCTGGCCACCGATACACAATACCTTGGGTATAAATCGGCGATACATATCCAATATGTCAAAATTTTCATTGATACATTGAATGTATCGGCGATACCCATACATACAGTCTTGGTTTTGATGGTGGACGATACGTATTGGAAAACCGAGATTTTGATCCATGCTCTTACAGACACTTCAAGGCATACGAGCTTCTGAACATTTTAAGCCTGATGTTAGTTTAGGAAGTTTCTCTTAATGTGATTTGTTGAAGTATGTTTGTGTCATGGTTGTGCATGACATACACGTTTACTTGATGTTGGATTTGGGGATTTCATGGATGCAAGCTTTGATGGTGTAAGATATTTGGAAATTGACAGTTTTTTAGAAAATGTTCTCAAATGTTAGCATTTTTTGTTATAGTATGAACGATGCTCATCATATTTCGTTTGTAAAGAGGTTCCGAGCCTGCTACTAGTAATTAGCAGTCTCTAGACTCCCTAGTAGTAAAATATATTAAAGTTCCATTTTTTCTTGAGATAATTGTTTAAATGATCCTACATCATTAAATTTATACCTTTAATCTCACACCATTGAAGTGTGATTTACCATTATGCCATGTGGTGCACATCTTGACCAGCCTAAATTGTTCAAGTCGGAATCCATCATTGGAACATATCTCAGCCCAAAGAAACATGCCTATAAGTAGATGTGAACCATCCGATTGATGAACTTTAATATCAGCCATTAAAACTTAAAACAATGGTTGATATTACAGTTAACAAATTGAATGGTTCGAATCTTTGAAGAAGTTTGATTTTTGGGCCCATTGCCGCCCTTCAATGTATGATCTATCACTTTGACATTGCGGATTACTCACATCTTTCACCCTTAATGGTGTAAGATCATTTAAACACCATTTTGGTGTTTAAAATTTAAATGAAGGTCAGGAGAGTCGAGTCCTTTTTTCTTTTATTATTTCTAATGAACTTGTGTGTTATTGTCATCAAGCAATCATACTGAGGTCATCATTCTTTAATGGTCCCTTTTCCCAGTTAATTGTTACAAGGATTAAAAAATCTTTTGCTAATGATCATCTATGGTTGGTTCTATTTGCAGGAGTGTGTAAGCCCCTTTGATTATTGTGATATTGTTACCTCAACTACTCACAAAAGTTTGCGTGGTCCTCGTGGAGGTATCATCTTTTATAGGAAAGGTGCAAAGCCGAGAAAGCGAGGAATGCTTCCATGTCAAGGGGAAGAAAATGATCGCTATGATTTTGAGGATAGGCTAAATTTTGCTGTATTTCCCTCATTGCAAGGTGGACCTCACAATAACCACATTGCAGCTTTGGCAATAACTTTAAAACAGGTTGCTACACCTGAATACAAAGCATATATGAAACAGGTGAAGAAAAATGCTCAAGCATTAGCATCCGCTCTACTGAGAAAAAAATGCAAATTGGTCACTGGTGGTACAGACAACCATTTGTTGCTTTGGGATCTAAGTGCTCTAGGCTTAACAGGTATTCTGGATTTTATTTTGATCAAAGCCAGTTTTATATTTTTTTGAGGCTCATATGGTATTTTGCTCTTAAGCTAACCAGCTGCTTATCCTTTACTTTTGGGACATGATAAAATCTTATTCCATAATTGACTGTTGTTGTGACCTTATTCCAACATCGACTTCTTATTTCTTTTTATTCCAACTGAATTTCATCATCTGCTCTCTGCCTTGTTCTTGATTACAATATAGCTCATCACTTAGAATGCCATTTCACGATGCCCTCTCAGGGTAAGATAGCTGAGCACTTAGAATGTCCTTTCCCAGGAATAGCTGGGACACTGTTTACCTTGTAAAGATCTTAATATTGGAATAGCTAACTGTTTTAGTTTTATATTAGCTGCAGATTCTGGCTTGAATATAACTAGAATCCTTAATGTCACAAATTCTGGAGTCTGCATATTTTAAAATGAAAATGTCGATTCTGTGGTGCAGTTTGATATGGGTTTTTGGATTAATCAATTGTACAGGAAACAGGAAATGGGAGACATGTATTAGTGAGAGGATTGGCTTTCTTGTTGACCACCAACAATCCCAACCCCATTATCAATAACAATAAAAGGTGACCCTTGAGATGACATAGACCCCGCTTACCAATTTCACACAACCAGTTTGTTTCTCTCTTTTTCATTTTTATACTGTTCTAATGCACCTTTTACGTTTACATTCTGCCACCGGATTACGCCTCCCTTGAATTGTTGTTTACAGATCTTGCAATATATATAGCCTCTTCATTGGTTTTGTTGTTCTTCATCCATCTCCACGACATATTTCCATCCAATATCGTTTTCTTTCATTGACATTTTTTCTTTTAATATAATGACAATCTACTGCCCACTCAGCCCATTCAATCCATATTACCATTTAATCAGAAGCCACAACCCATTTAATTTGTAAACGATTTGGCATTCACATACGGATATACCATTCACGAACCATGACATGAAAGCCAAAACCAGCAGCAAAAAGGGAAAATTTTTTTTGTTACAACTCAACTGTCAATTATAATGCGTGATTATGCACTTGAAATTTGAAAATTAAGAGTCTTTAAAAACAGATTTACGAATTACAGTATACTGGAAAAAATTTAATTTTTTAAAGCTTAATAAACTAAACACACACAAAAATAACATATTGTTTGAAAAAAATTGAAACATATATATAAAATGATGCAAATTGCCTATTATGCAGGCATCAGCTGAGAGAATGAACAGGGGAAATTTTGATGAAGAAAAGGGGGAAAACACCCAAAAAAAAGAAGAAAAAGACCTTGCACAAAATTTAAAAGAACATCATCTAAGTCGTCTAATTTGAAGATCTTTAGATCATGACCTTCAAATCAGATGGCTACCTTCCAAAATCTTTCTTTTAAATTGTGTGCTTGGGCCAACTTTGTCAGTGCAAGTAATGGCTCCCAATATACTTGCTCAAGGAAGAAAAGGAAACAGAGATCAAGAAGAAGTTGACCAAGAAGAGTGAGAAGAACAGCAAGAAGAAAAAAATATCTTACTGGATGGCAGCTGTGATCAACAAGAAGAACAATGGCAGCAGTTTGTCAACAAGCAACAAAGAACACCGGCCTCATTATTCTTCGTCTTCTTCATTTCCCTTTTTCCCTTTTTTTCTTCTTTTTTCCCCTTTTATACCTAGAAGGTGGATGGTGACACAACCTTGAGGTCACAGGTTTACTGCTGGATTACTTTAAAAAAAATTTAACAACTAGGAAATTAGACATAACTAAATAAGTCATTTAGTTATGAAATTATAATAGTTTAGCTTTTGGATATAAGCGACATCAATTGATCAACAATTATCAAATCATAAGTTAATGTGATCCTTTTTAAGTAAATTTGAAAACATGGATTTGATAACCTATTTATACATACAAAAGCAATACACCTTTTGCAGACTTGTCTTTATTATAATTTTTGTAAAAAAAAAAAAATAGGAGAAAAATCAGATGCCACATGGCATTTGGAGAATTTAAAGAAAATAAAGAACAAAAAAGAAAAAATCTTGGGAACCATGACCCTCTCTGTCTCGGAAGTTGAACATGGTCTCTCTCTCTCTCTCTCTCTCTCTCTCTCTCTCTCTCTCTCTAGCCGTACCCCACTTCTCTCTCTAGACGCTACCTCTCTCCCTTGTCAACAGGCTGAGTCAACCTGATAACCGATCCTCTCTCTCTCTCTCTCGCCCTCTAGGCTGTCAATGGATCTCTGCTCGACCCAAATTTTTTAGCAGGTCGGGCCGGGTACGAGGCAATCGATCCCCTTTGGGTAAAGGTCGGACCGGGTTGGGTCGAACCAGTACTTTATATATAAACTTTACGAAAACCAAGGTTTTTATCATGTCGGGTCAGGCGTTGGGTCAGGTTTAGTCAGGATTATAGATTTGACTGATTGGGACGGGTCGGGTCGGGATATGCCAGTTTCCTCCCAAATTTTGTCTCTGCCAAACTTGACCACGTTGACACCCTTACCTCCCCTATCATTTGTTATTGGCCAAAATTTTGGCTGGCATGTGTTGACCTGCTTGACCAGGAATTTTTACTGGTCGGACACAAAAATTTGACCCCGTCAGGTTGGGTCAAGGCATGAGACACTGACCCCCTTTGGATCAGGTCGACTAAAATGTCCGAAAGGGTGGGTTGAACCAATATTTTACATATAAGATAATGAAAATAGAGGGTTTTATCATCTAGATCAAGCATTGGGTCAGGTTTTCACGTTGAATATGCTTAATCCACTAGGACTCTTCGGGCATATGCCAATTTCCCGTCAGGCAGCCAAAACTTTGGCCCGTTCCGACTCGACCCATTGAGAGCCTGCCTCCCAATAATTTGACTTTGTATTAAGTGTGGTTATGAGCACTGTCAATAATAGTGTATGGGTTAATTTTCACTAATTTTGTATTAAAGAAATTTGTGCATTGCATGAGTTTTTCGTTTGATCACTTCTACGAACTGCAGGGTTCTCTATTAGAAGGGTTCGCCCTTTGATCAGTTCCATGCATCGTACGGGTCCCTTACTAGTTCCATTTAGATTCACTTCGATTGAAGGGGCATTTTATAAGACGGCGGTGTGACATGCACTACTTTATAGTACAGATTGTTTAGCTATAAAATGCGGAAAGAAGATGGAGTACATGTGGTTGAAAAACGTATATTAAGATGGATGGGTGGAGTAACAAGAAAGATAATTCTGATTGAATTCATGAGAAAATTGGAGGGTTATAAAGGTAAAAATTATTAAGTGTTGCTTGAGATGGTTTGACATGTCAATCTGCGGCAAACTCCTATATGAAGGATTGAGACAATACAAGCACATGGAAGGAGAAGAGGAAGACCCATGACCTTGAGGGAAGCAGTGGAAAGTAGGGTTGCAAATGGATCGGGTCTAACCGGACCTAACCTGAGAACCGCCCTGGTTGAACTCGAAGCCCAGCCTGTTCGAATCCGATTAGACCATATTGGAGATTGGGTCCAGGTCTGGTTCCAACACGGCCCGACCCGGTTCAAATATGGATCAGGTTGGTCTCCCATGGTGGTACCTAAAAAGTCCTGATCTGGATATGTTTATTTTACTTTGGACCTGACCCAGATCTGACCCTAATAACTGGGGCAGGTCTGGTTCCAAAATCTGGACCCAGTTATTAAATCGGTTGGGTTCAGATCTAACCTGAGAGGGACCCATCCCAACCCCAGTGAGAAGCCATATGAAAGATTGCAGAGTAACAAAGACCATATCCATGAATAGAAATGAATGGAGGAATAAGACTCGCAAAGCCAGCCCCAGATAGATGGGATAAGGCTAATGATGATGATGATTATATCATTCCATTTAGATTAATCTAGACTAATCTATACACTGGAAAAATTCAGGGGATTGGGCCTTGCCCCAAATGGTTATGCCTTGCGTGTAGAATTGAGGTCAGTGGTTTAATCTCACCTTTATCCGTTGCAGTGATTTAATCTCTTGTTGATTTTTAGGATTTGTGGTGTAGGTGTATTGCAGGGTGATGGTATGGATTATACTGTTTTAGTGCCAGGGGCAGCTGCTTGCCTTTTTTATTTCGTTATTCTTTTTCTTTTGCGTGCCTTCAGGCTCCTCTTAAGCTTCTATCTTAGGTTTTTCATCTGGATGTTTTATTTCTACTAATGAAAAAAATAATACCTATTTATCTATCCAAAAAAAAATGTGCTAAGGTACAGTGGTTAGAGTGACATTTTAGACGGATGTCCATTTTATGCTGTGCACCCTTTTGCTGTATGATATTACTTGCTTCTGAGAATCACTAGGGGACAGGTTATCTGTTGGATTGCGGAGTCAACATATGAAGGCACTGAATATATAATTAATCTACTTCCCAACAAAAATATTGGTTCTATGCGTCCAAATACGAAAGTTCCTTGTGTTCAATTTTTTTTTTATCGGTAAAGGCACGAAATATATTAAAGCAACCCATCGAGGAGCTGGAAACCTTACGACGCACCAGGTGAAACCACGGAAACAAAAGGAAAACAAGAACAAAAAAAAAGAGAAAACAGCGGAACCAAAGCCGTAGCCTACAGAATCAGATAAGGAGGCCAGACTCCTCAGCCCAAGAAGGAGGCCAGACTCCACTACCTGTGATTAAACGTGGTAGTGCTGTCCTGAGGCCCATTCTTATCCAGCCTCACCCATAGGCACATCAAATCCATCACACTCATCATGATCATCCCCGTCGGGCAACGTTTCTTATTGAAAATGCAAGCATTTCTCTCCAACCATATACCCCATAACACCGCAAAGAAGCCGTCCTTCCAAAAAGCCCCCGACTACCCTTCCAAATGCATTTCAAGCCAGGACAAGTAGAGGCTGGGAATGGACGAGTAGAGACTGGGAAAATCCCACAGCATATCGATCGATCTGAGGAGGATTTCCTAAATCTCACGAGCAACCCAATGAAGAAAAAGGTGCGACATCGATTCTTCGGACTGTAAGCACATGGAGCACAGATTTGGCATCTCTTTTCCCCTCCGGATCAGCTGATCAGCAGTGAGCACTCGATCTCTCACCACCGTCCACGCGGAAAATTTCCCTTTGGGAGGAATCAAAGCCTTCCAAATCAAAGTCCAGTCACACCGATTAAGAGGGCGACCAACCAGAAACCTATAGTAGGACTTGACAAAGAAGACTCATTGTTGCTCGCTACCCAACTTCTGTTGTCCAACCTCTTGGAATTCTGATTGGCTTGGTAAAGCAAAGCCGTCAGATGTTGAAAGTTGGTCATTTCCTTCTCTCTCAGAAGAGAAGCCTCCTAGTGCACAACTCACATGACGGCTCTCCCCCAACTTCCGAGAAAAGTTCTGCCACCGAACAACAATTGGAAGTCGAGATGGCATATATGTCTGCAAACCTATCCTTCAAAGGTCTGAACTCGATCCAGGGATCGTCCCAGAATCTGATCTTGGAGCCGTCACCCCAGCTGAAATGAATTCCTCGAGCAAAACTCTCCCACATAGCGCAGATACCTCACCACCAAGCTGAGAGGTTCTTATTTATATTGACAAGCCAGCCGTACTCTGCCAGAACCAGAACCCATAAAATGTTTCTTTCAGACTCTAAAAGCCAGCACGCCACAACCACTTACCCAACATTGCCATGTTAACCTACTGTAGGCAGCGAATGCCCAAACCCCCGTCACTGACCGGCAATTGACATATCTCCGAACTCACAAGGTGCTATTTCCTATCAAAGCTGGAGCCTTCCCATAGGAAATCTCTCTCAATCTGCTCTAACCTTTGAACCACAGCCATGGGGCATTTGAATAATGACATGAAAAAAGTAGGAAGACTCGATAAAACCGTCTTCACTAACAGAAGTCTTCCACCACTGCTTAAAAGCTTCCCTTTCCAAGACGCCATCCTCCTTTCAAATCTCTTGACCATTGAATCCCAAGCCATGACATTGGGCTTGTTTATATTGAGGGGGAGGCCCAAGTATGTGATGGGGAACAGAGCAATATTTCCACCCACCATATCAACCAGAGTATATAAGATTTGATATTCAACTCTGATGCCCGTAACACTCGATTTATGGGGGTTAACCCGCTGACCCCAAATCGCCTCATAGATAATTAGCACATCCGCCATAGCCTGACCTTTCGAAGCCTTCGCCTTCCAAAACAGACTTGTGTCATCCCCATACTGTAAATGTGTAATTGTTCGCCCACTATTGCCCACCGAAATGCCCGAGATCCGATTTAGTTGCTACGAACGAGGAAGAAGGCCACCAAGAGCTTCTCCCACTATAATGAACAAGAAGGGAGATAATGGATCTCCTTCTCTAAAGCTCTCTTGAACTATGGAAGTACCCCACCGGTGACCCGTTCACCAAAACCTAAAACCAGGCCATGGAATAGCATGTCCGCATCCAGTCCCTCCACATATCTCCGAAGCCAAATCGACTCAACATATAATTTAAGCATTCCCAACTTACTCTATCATATGCCTTCTCCATATCCACCTTCCACACGATAGCCGGGTCTCTATTGCGGGAGGCCGAATGGATCACTTCTAGCACGACAGAAACATTATCCGCCAGCTTCCTTCCTTGCACAAAAGCCCCCTGATTTTATGAGATAAGCCAACCCATGAGGGGTTTAAATTGATCGAGGAGCACTTTCGACAAAATTTTATATATCCCATTGAGGAGACGAATTGGGCGAAAGTCCTTGAGGTCTTCCGCACTCTCCTTCGGGATGAGCGATAGAGTGAAATTTAAGCATCTTCCAATGACTGCTTTAGAGTGAAATTCGACAAAAAAGTCCAACAGGTCATCCTTAAGCAAATTCCAGAAGCACCTAAAGAATTCCAAAGTAAACCCGTTGGGTCTCGGAGCTTTGTTCTTTTCGCTGTATTTAATTGCAGACCATGTTTCTTGTTCATCAAAAGACCTTTCAATATCAGTTCGGTTGTCCACCGAGAGCAAGGCGAACTACAGCCCATTTGGCTGTGAGCGATTCCAACCATCATCGGAATAGAGCTTCTTATATAATTCCACAATCTCTGTTCTTATCTACGCTTGATCTGTGAATACGGAGCCTTCACGAAAATTCTTCCCAACCTATTCTTGTTTCCTCGCACTTTAGCTACCGCTGGAAAGTATTTGGTATTATTGTCCCCAACCTTCAACCGTTGAACCTTCGATTTTTGCTTCCAACACACTTCCTCTTCGAAACATTTATCATTAAAATCTATTCTGACCTTGAGCCTTTCCTCCCTCTCCACATCTGTAAGCCCTTTGGATTCCTCCAACTCATCAAGCTCACTAAGCAGCTCCAAGAGAATCCGCTTAGCAACATGGACAAGCCCAAAGACCTCCTTGTTCCACACTTGGATCCGTTTCTTCGGGTGTCTCAATTTGGAAGTAAGCTTGTCTTCGGTAGACCCCTGAGAGGACACTTTCACCCACCACCTAGGAACCAAACCCTGAAAGTCCTCGTTGAGTAGCCACATATTCTCGAAGGAAAAGGGCGATGGATCCTTCCCCAATGCCTGACACTGAACAACAAGAGGTCTATGTTCAGAGACCGCTTGAGCTAGATCCTGTAGAGACGCATTTGGGAAGAAATTGAGCCATGCAGGCGAAACAAGAAAGCGGTCTAAGCAACATAGAGTTGGCGGATCTTGAAGACTAGACCACGTGAACTGAGCACCCGTCAAAGACAAATCAAAGAGCTCCCAGTAATGTATGAAGTGATTCAGACACCTCATCGGAGCCTTGTTCGGTGGTCCGCCAATTTTCTCGTGAGGCTATCTGATTGCGTTGTAACCCCCACCGAGGCATATGTGGGCATCCTCATCAATGTTATCGAACAACGTAGAGTCCCAAGCAACAAGGATTCTCCCAAATCCACTCCCATCTATTCCCTCCTAAAACAGAGCCCACCTTGAAGCAGTCACAACATCCCCACTTCGTCTCCTGAAGAGAAATAACAGAAGGTTTGTGAAATGCAATGACCCGTTTCACCTCAGCCTACTTCTTTAAGTCGCAGATACCTCATAAATTCCAAGAGAAGAGCTTCATAAACAACCGAAAAGAAAGCCCGCTCGATCCGAGAGAAGGAGACTCAGGCTCCCCCTGCTCTCTTCCCATCCGACATACCCCACTCTATTCGGGCAAGCTCTCTAGCTTTGCCTTTCCTCTTCTTATCCTCGGCCTTGTTGCTTTGCTTTAAAAGGATGTCGTGGAAAACCTCCCTCACGTCGTTATCGGAACCGCGAAATGTCATGCCATGAGCTCTACCGAAAAGAACAATTTCTTGAAGAGCGTCAGGATTCGAAACACCTTGGGCAGCGCACAACTCCCTTGCGTGAGGAGACATTACACATGGGACTGAATGAACAATCCACCCAAGTACCAGAATGATCATGTCTCAGGGATCTGATCGGGAGGACCTCTCTCACCGAGGACTGAGATGAATCCGAGTCTGAATCCGTAGAGGAGGCTTCTTGAGGAGGACATGGCATCAGTAATTGAAGAAGATGAAGGGTCTCTTGCAAGCTCAGAGTTGGATCCCAGGTTAAAAGATAGCAAGTTAGAGATATCCGGTGGGTGAGTCTGCCCCATGAAGCTTTGTTGACCCAACTCCAATCTCCGTCCAAATCCCAGCCCAGTCTTTCCACCCAAAGACCCATAGACCCGAGATCCATAGACCCGAGATCCATTGATAAAGACATTAGGCGGTCCGACCGCAGAAGTATATCCAGTCGGTCCCAGGACGAGTTCTAGGTAGGATACTGCTGGTTGTTGTCCATATCTGTAGACGATCCACAATACTGCTTACCAGAATGTAAATTGGTGGGCTGGTAAAAAAAACACTCCCATCTGACACCGTAGGTGTCTCTCCTTGCCATGTGTCAACGACCCAGTGTCTACATTTGTCCCAAACCCTTGTGGCGTGCTCAGCAAGCACGAGGGTGAACTCGGTTCAAAAACCACCTTGGTAACTCTGTGAGAGACCCTAACTTCCTCTGCATCAGAGAGGATGCCACCTGTCCCCATATTGCCATGTGCACTCTCTAGCACTATCCGATCCTGCCTTTCTTGACCCTCCTCTAAAGGGCGCACACTCCATGACAAACAATCCTCCACCGCCAACTTTAAAATTTGAAATATTATTTGTTTGCTTGTCCCTATCTTGGATCAGATCTAGCGGAGCCGGAGGGCAGATATACGGTGAGAGATTAAGCAACGAATTAGGGTTAGGATTCCGCTCCAACGACTCCCTCGATCTATTACCCACCTCAATCTGAGCCGTTGAACCACCAAACTGTGATTGATCGTGCTTCAATGGTGAGAGATCAAACCCCAACGGTGTGAGATATTACGATCCATCCCTCAACCTCCCGTATCCTCCGGCGCCATTGATCGCCATCCGTTGTTTTCCCTCACTTCTCTCGGCTTGCTTTCCGTCTGCCGTACAACCGCCACCAGAGATGAAGGGTCCTCTAGATCCTCATACCAGCAGTCAATCTCTCCCTCCACAAACTCCGGAGTCGAAGTTGAACCTTCCCCGTGGCCATGGCAACCCGAGGAAGAGGTGCTGTTAGCCGTCGCAGCTGTGGCCGGCCACCAATGCTCCGATATCAGCACGGGCGTATACCGCTCTGAGCCATCTCTTCTCGAACTTCCCATCGTCATACCGACCAGATCTATCTCGTCCCGGACTGGATTGACGAGCGACGAGAGTTTTTTGCCGGCACGAGCGAATACGTGTTCCTCACCTCCAACGGGCCCAGGCGCTTCATATTCCGTATGGCCGGGAAGAGAGTTTGCTCACCCAACTCCATTTCTATGAAGACCTGGCAGCCCTTATCATTGATGTGGACGACACAGCTTCTGGGGATGTCCTCCCAATGGTCGGTAGCAACGAGGATCCGAGCAAATCGAGTCTCCCACAGGTCGTCCGTGCTTCGATCTACCAAGAGGAAGGCACCACACAACTCCCCCACACCTTGCAGCACCTCGGAAGTCTGGGCATGTAAGGGGAGACCAAACAGCCTCAACTGGACTCCTCCCTCCAATTTTTGCAAGTCAAGCCCCCCAGATGCCAAATCCCATCGACAGCACTCCACGGGGACACTATCGATGTTGCGTCCTTTTAGTCCACAAATTTCATCCGCCACTGCTTTACTAGGGCATCGAAGCAGAAATTTTGATGTAGCAAACCTAGAAAGAGCTGGGCGCTGAAAAAAAACCCACCATCTGTAAATCCACTTGTATATATTTAATGGAAGTAAGGACTCGTTTCCAGAACTGATAATAATCCAAAAATAGGGAAGATTCGTAGCTAACGTAGCGAAGTGGTTATGAGAGAAAACCAGATTCGCTCGGTCCCCACCATTAAATGCCTTCTCGCTAGAAGAAAAGGGGTCTGGGGAAAGTGGGCGAATGCCATCCTCCACGGGACGGACGTCAGCTTCCTTACGCCCAGATTGGCCATTCGAGGCAACCTTAGCATAACACACACCCTGACGGCGATTCCCAAACCTTGGAATATGGCCCACATCCTTCTGCAAAACACCCAAGACACCTCGAAAATGCTTCCCGACAATGGACCATCCTTGCTGTAATTTTTGATTTGATTACCGTTAAGAAACATTTGTTCTCTAGAGCCCATCCTCGGGATGTGAGCGTCATTACTTTTCACGGAAATACCACCTGCTCGCGCACCTTCGCATCCCAAACTATAGCAAACTGATCGCCTTCTAAAGTTAACGTTTCGGCGTCTACCACAAATCCAATCCCCAGATCTCAAAACTAGAGCAGAAGACATTCCGTTATACCCCCTGCAAAAATGATCAAATCTGTCTCAATTTTCCACCGTCCACCCAATGTAATCTGAAGATCATGGGCGTATCCTCAGACGATCAATTTTTTATTCCACCTTGTGTTCAATTTATCATTTATGTACTTCCATAGTCTGAGTGTATTTTATATTTTAGGATTGAAGCAGGATTTTGTTGGTGCAGTATAGTATTCTGTAGGCATTACTTGTTCCTATAAAAAATTTCTTCTGTATATGAGCATTATCGATATTTCAACCTGCCTTGTTACAGGTAAGAACTACGAGAAAGTCTGTGAGACATGCCACATTACACTCAACAAAAATGCTATATTTGCTGATAATGGTTCTATTTCTCCCGGTGGTGTGAGGATCGGTAGGTTCCATTGATCTATAATTTAAGGCCCTTATTAACTTGCCCATTATGTGTTGGAAGACAGGTTGTACTTACATGATATTGCTATTTTCAGGCACGCCTGCAATGACATCGAGAGGTTGTCTAGAGAGCGATTTTGCGACAATTGCCGACTTTCTTCTCAGGGCTGCACATATTGCCATCATCGTACAGAGGGAACATGGGAAGTTTCTGAAGGATTTTCTTAAGGGTCTACAAAATAATAAGGACATTGTTGAGCTTCGGAACCGAGTTGAAAACTTTGCTGTGCAGTTTGCCATGCCAGGGTTTGATGCTTAACAGTCTACCCGAACTTTCCGAGATGTATTTATCCTACTTTACCCGCTGTGCATCTATGGTAAACAGCAGCTCAATTTTCCCCTCCCTCCCCCCTTTTTGGTTTTGCTCTACTTTGTCTATTATAGTGTCAATTGTTTTGATGTATTGTGCCAATAATTGTATTTTGATGGGTTACCAATGGACGGTTGAAGCATGGAGCCGTCATTCTATGCTTTTTTAGTGAACTTGGCGTTCACTTGCCTATCATTTTGTATATTATACAAGATCATATTATTTTTTATACCGATGTAAGTGCAGTAGCTGGGTTACCATTATTTTGACGTTTAGGTTTGCCGTTGTTTTCGTATTTTGTTTTCAGCTTTCAGCTGTAATTTGGTTGTAACACTGGAATCCTGTGTCTCCTGTTTCGAACGACTTGTATCTCACCTATCTTATTGATTCAAAGTGCATGCATTTTCCTTTTCATACATCTTTTGGTCAAATTTTTATGTCTATAGTTGCCGTTATGGACACTCGATGCCTATCGTTGCTGTGCCCACATTGAAACCTAGATGGTAAGGTTTCGGTCTCTAATTTTTTTTAAGTGTTTTCCAGGCATTGGATTGTTATGCTGAAGTTGCATTTTATGTGCTTGCATTTTTTCCAGATATGATTGATACTCAAGATTTGGATATGAGAAGGTGCACTTTTTGCAATGATTTATCCGAGGAGACAAACTTTATTGAAGAGAGTGAGAAAAGGGTGAAATGTGATTTTAGTGTTCGTAGATGTGTAAACAAAGCAGGAGAGAACCATTCATTGTGGGCACTTTTTTGGGGCTCAAAACCTCTTTCACTGTACTTTAAATCTTTATAATGTAGTATTTCTAATGGAGCTCAGAATAAGTTGTGGGAATTGAACTTAACCTTCATACGGTTAATGGTTAAAGAATCTGAGAGCAGGTAGGTACCAAGTGAATCCGATAAGGACCTGCCATTTTTGGGCCATTTCGGGGTTTATATGGTTTGTAGTCCAACGTTTGTGCCAGCAAATGACGCCTCTTCTATATGCCAGGCATGAATGAGGGCACCAAATTTTATTACAGTCGATCTGAACCTGTTTAATTTTAGGAAATATTATTTGGGATTGAGCCTCAGCCTAGGATATCGTTTAGCCGCCAATTCCTGTGAAAGCTGACTTCCACGGATTTCAATAATCTAAGATCTGTAGAAGTCAACTTTTCATGGAATTTTTTAGACTAAAAAATCACACTAGAATATCAGTTTCAATATGCTTTGATAACTTGGACATGTCAAGTATTATTTTTTTTGAGGAAAGAAAAAAAATTCTCAAAAAAAAATATACTGCCACAAAATATTGATAGCAATATTTTCTATTTGAAAGGAAATTCTGCCTTTCATACTTATTTATTTGATAGCATTATAAGGAGATAGAAATGAAATATAGTGGAACCCACTGAGAAACTCAATTTTCATATGCCAAGTTATTTTAGGTGGAAATCAATTCAATTGTCTTTTGCGGTTGGTCATATCTATACTAATTTAATTGAAAAGCTCTTTTTTTTTTTTTTTAAATAATAAAGTTTATTGTTTTGCGACAAAAACCTCTTTTTTCAAACAAAATAATCAAACAATAGAAATCAATTTCCAATGGAATTCATTTCTCAAACAACTCAATTAAACAACAAATATTTTTGCAAAATTTATTTTTGCAGTAAATTGATTTCATATCCTGTTTTTCAGAAAATAGAGATGGAATGTTCTCTCTACCACTCAAAAAAAGGTCACTGATAAAATGGGCATTACGAGGAAAGGTGCACGCACTGCACCCGGTAAAGATAGTCATGTTTGGGATGCAATATGTTAAAAAAACAAAAAAAATGATAAATGGTTATGTGGCACTTATTCCTTTTGGGTGGTCGTAGAAAAAAAAAATTCGCCTCAAAATGAACAGTGAATTCGTAAAGCATTTCACCATTCATTTTAAACGGATTAGGACAATTGATTCAATGATATAATAATAAAAAGAATAAGGGAGCTAACCAAGGATCAAAATTTCGGTCAAAATGACTGAAATTTCGGTCGAAATTATCGATTTCGGTCCCACCGTAATGATAATATGGGACTGAAATTTCGGTCATTTTTGTATGGGGGTTCAAAAATTTGGATTTCGGTAATGCCCGAAACCGAAATTTAATCCAAAATTTTGATCCTTGGAGCTGACAATAAGGAAGAAAGCAATTCGGTAATGATGTCATTCTAACTCTCAACTGACCAGGCCTTGAAACATGGGAGCTTCAAAAGTAAATAAAATTTACCGATAAAGATTTAAAAATATATATATATAATAATAATAATAATAATAATAAGGGAGCTACAACTTACATTTGAGATTTAAATCGTGGCAAATTGCTGAGAAAGAAAGACTTTAACATTTTTTTAATTTGTGCCATGTGGAACACCATGTAATCCCTTTGATTTGAAGGCCATGATGTAAATATCTTTTTTGCCGAACATTGACACAAAAAATAATATCTACCATCTGATTTATCTTCGTCAACCATTGAATCAAATGGTGGACTTTGACTGTAACAAAAATCTACAAAATATAAGCTTGTCTTTTTAGATGATGTGCAACGACACAAATCTCGTGTGCCAGTTGGAGCTCCCTAATAATAATAATTAGTGGACCTTTATTCGTGCCACGTCAGAAACCACTTTAAACTCATGATTCGGTCGAATCAGATGATGGAGATTGTGTTCCACCCAGATCTTTCATACGAAGGATCTTGAGATCATGTCGCACCTATCAGACGATCAGTTTTTTATCCCATGTGTCACAGATCCCTAAAAAATGACCATTTAATGATATGGTACTCATCACGCTCAAACGTGATTTTAGGGAAATATTTTGGGGATCTGTGGCATGTGGAATCAAAAGATGACTGTCTGATAGGTGAGACATGATCTCAAGATCCTTTGTGTGGAAGATCAAGGTGAAAAACGATCTCTATCATTTGATTTGACCCAATTAATGGACTTTAAGGCAACGTGGGCGCTTCCAATAAACGAGTGAGCGCGAACAAAGGTACCCTAATAATTATAATAATAAGGAAAATAGCTCCTTAGGACATGGTAATAGGGTTCAAATTGAACCCTATCACAAAGGCACTCAAATTTTACAGTGACACTTGTTCCCTGTAAGGGTCACCCGGCCCCTAGAGTTTTTGTTGAAAAAAAAAAAATTTTATCCTTCAAATCACAAATCAAATACAATAAACTTGGCCCTTTCCAAAAAAAAAAACATACAATAAACTTGGTTCATTGAATTTTTTACAACTTTCATCCAATAATTAACGGTAAAAAAGTACTTTTAAGAATATTTTTTTTAGATGATAGATTGACCTTGGATAACTTGTGGCATTCCCAATCCTTAGATTGGTTGCCACTTGATGCCCAATTGATCATGTGATAGGCTTTAACTCTACAATCATGTCCTAAGAAACCAGCTTCCTATAATAATAAACTAACTTTTTATTTTATTTTTATTTTTATTAACTTCATTGAAATCAAATTTCCCATCTGAAAACGTGGGCCATGGTGATAATGAGTGATGACGATGGTAATGATTTTCATGCAACTCGGGTACCCATGTGCTAAGTAACTTGGTACTCGGGATGCTTTTTGAATGTGCATAAGGTAGAATCATCATTTGCATCACCTGATAAGTCGCTAACAATCGAAAGATCTTTGATGTAAAATATTGGAACAAAAAATGATTTTTATCTTCAAATTCAAAGTCGTCAAATTTTATATAAAATTATCCGCTACCTTACAAATAATTTTATAGGGCATTTGATCGAATATTAGATCGATGTTTAGATCATGGTGCACCTATCAGACAACACACATGACGATTCCGGATGGTACACATACAAAATGTTGACATGAGTACGATGAGCACTTGTTGCCTGGGCCGCTTACCTAATATTAATCTGTGTCGAGGAAACATGAGGCATGTCACACGAGTAATCCTAGCCGTGCAATCAAGGGACACCATCCTTTTGGTGCAGATTCGGTCGACCAAGCCAAACCCAAACCGAAAAATTCATTTTTCGGTTGGTTAAAATTTTAAAATCCAAAACCATAACCGCAATCAGTTCAGTTCGGTTTCAGTTTGGCTATTTTATTTTTATTTTTGGTTTTTTTGAATTTTTTTTGGATAGTTTTTCTACACCTACACAACCGGTTTTTGGTTCCACCACTCAAAACTGAAACCGAACCAATTGGAATCAATTTCAGATTTTTCAGTTTTGGGTTGGTTTCGGTCTATGGTTCAGCCGACCGGTCTTTGGTAGGTTTCATTTTCGGCTCAAAACTTGCATACCTACGTGCACTATGAGCCAAAATTTGGGCCCATCAAATGATCATAAATTCCTAATTTCTCCAACAATATTAATTTCGGTTGCGGATTTTTAGGATGACCTAATTGGTCTAAAGTTCTCCCTTGTGACTTCATATTCATGTCATATTTTGGGATACGTATCATATGAAATTATCATGCATTTCATTTGAAAAGCCTATCATTTTTTAATTTATTTTTTTCATTTAATAAATGCGTTATAATCTAAAAATTCTTAGTACCAAAGATTGGGACAAAAACCAATCTTAGTTAGAGTAGTCAAATGTCATCTAAAATTAATAGCTATCAAATGCAATTAATTTCTTTTGGCCTTTAGCTACTTGAAATTAAATGATGGAGATTGTCTATTTGTCTTTCAATCTAACATTTTTTACAAACGTTAATACAAAATATTAAAACAAAAACTTGGTTACCTTTATTCACACTGACCAAATATTTGAGTATCACTGATGCCCAACCATATTAGCGGCTTTGAATCAATCAGGCGTTGCATATTTCATCAGAGTAGCTCTTGAGATCATAAGCATACCTACATAAAATAAGTTTTAAGTTTTATGTGGTAGACATTCCAAAAGTATGATAAACAATCCATTGGCACACATCATGCTCAACTATGATTTCAAGTTATTTTTTAGAAAGAAAAATAGACAGCTTTGATCGTATCCACAAAACCTCAAAGTCCATTGTATTGAAGATTAATGACAAAAATGAAAACCAATAGTCTATGCTCAACTTTGATTTCTCTCATCTCTCTCTCTCGCTCTCTACAAATATATACAGTTTAATAATAAATAAATAATCTGACCTCCAGAAGGCTCAGGCAATTGAGCTTCCCTCGTCGTTATATTCTTTTTTTTTTTTGTGCAGCGACGTTCGGTTTAATATAATACGAGATTAATAGAGTTGATGATAATGACATCTTTTTGCGTTAATTCATTATCTAGTTTTCTGTCTTAGGGTTGATCAAGGGCCTAATGGATCCATAGATCGATCTTTTTAGTTTGACTTTATTTTTATTAATCAGTACGGTATGGTAGGTCAATTTATTAGAAGCAGAACATTGCGTCTTCTGATTGTTAAATATTGGTAAATGAATCTGTTTAGAAGGGAAAAATTCCGTCTTTTGGTCATTGCAGATTGATGTTAGGCGTTTCTATTTTGGTGGCCATCACTATGCATTTTGACTATCTCAGATATTTCAGATCCGTTTTTTAGGTCTATTTTTGATAATGAGCTCTTTATTATAATATTTTTATGACTTGATATTATTTTTTCTATTTTTTAATTGTGTGATCAATTTTTTTTAGTATCATTCATTAGAATTGGGTAGTGGAGGTTGTACTCCACCACCATCGCTGGTACTTACACATTATAATACTCGTTTATTGTCTATTTTGACACCTCCTCATAACACGTTTTGTGATCTTCTAAAATATTATCAAACCTAATATGAAAATATGGCCTGGAAAGATTCTTCTGCCCAACAGTGATGATACTTCCTAGTGTCGTGGTTTTCATAGTGAGGTTTAATTTTGTCCAAGACCGTGTTACAAATTTCGTGATAGTGTGTACGAACGTTGACGTCACAACATAAGCGGTTCTTCTGCCCAACGGTGATGAATCCCTTAATGGTATATGATAGCTGTGTTTTACTATTCATTATTTTGTGTGTGTGGGTACTGCTAGCGTGTTGTGACTCGACCCAACGGAGGGTCATAACGACGCAATTAGTACCACAATCATTCATATAGATTGAGGAAGCGGCTAGTGTGTTATGACTCGACCTAACGGAGGCTCATAATGACACAAATTGTTTTTCAATAAAACCACATTGGTTTTAATTTTTATATTCCTTGACATTTTTTTTAACTTTTGCGTCACATACTATAATTATAACCTTGTGGAATTAATAGTTACTTCGATTGTATGTGGACATAATAAAGCCCTTAATTATTGTGCAGCATTGAACCTGTCTATCATAACCAGTATGATTGGTGGAATTGAACTTTTGAGTGGATCAAATTATAAAAAATGGAAGGAACAAGTTGCAATTGTTCTAGGCTGCATGGATCTTGACTATGTTATACGATCTAATAAATCTAAGGTGCTGACCGCTGATGCCTCGGCTGAGGATCTGACAGTGAACCATACGGATTTAGAAAAATGGGATAGATCAAATCGTATGAGCCTCATGATCATAAAGAGTTCCATTGCTGATGCAATTCGGGAAGGTATTCCTGACTCGCACACTGCAAAGGAATACATGCAAGCCATTAAAGAACAATTTCAAGGGACTTCTAAAGCCCTTGTCAGTAGTCTAATTGTTAAAATGGGAACCATGAAATATGATGGTCATAGCGGCGTCCGGGAGCACATTATGAAAATGAGTGGCATGGCAACTCAATTGAAAGAACTGGACATGAGTTTTTCTGAGTGTTATCTTGTTCACTTCATTATGACTTCTCTTCCTGTACAATTTGACCCGTTCAAGATCAATTATAACACGCAGAAAGAGAAGTGAAAGATGAACGAGCTAATCGTTCACTGTGTCCATGAAGAAGAATGACTTCGGGCTGAAAAACCTGAAAGTGCCCATTACGCCGCTCTTGGCCCATCGAAACAAAATTTCAAGCGAAAATCGGGACAATATAAAGGAAAAAACGTGAAAGCTCCTCCACCAGAAACCAAACAAGGAGAAGCTAGCACATCTATTTCTGGCATTAAATATCACTTCTATAAGAAGAAGGGACACATTAAAAAGAATTGTCAGAAATACAGAGATTGGCTAGTTAAGAAAGGTAATGACCTAGCTTTTGTGTGTTTTGAATCACTTTATGTTGATGCTCCACGCAATACTTGGTGGATAGATTCTGGTGCAACTATTCACATAAGTAATTCAATGCAGGGATTTCGATCCAGCAGGAAGCTAAGTAAAGGCGAACGTACCATCAAACTCAGAAATGGAGTAGAAGCAGACGTGAAGGCCATTGGGACTCTCCGTCTCATTTTAGATAGTAGTTTCATTTTGGATTTAGTTGATACTATTTATATTCCCAGTATCACTAGAAACCTTATCTCAATTTCTAAATTGGATTCCTTAGGTTTTGAATTTAAATTTGGACATAATATGTTTACTCTATTATTTAATTCCGATATTGTGGGTGATGGCTCATTAGTGGGCAATCTTTATCAGTTGAACTTGGATTCATCTTACGCCCAATCTTTAGTTTCTATGCATGTGAATGATAAAATAAGTAAGAAACGAAAACGAGCAATCGATAACTCCCCCATTTTATGGCATAAACGTTTAGGCCATATATCTAAGGGTAGAATAGAGAGGTTAATTAAAGATGATATAATCGATACACTCGATTTCTCTGATTTCAATACTTGTGTTGATTGCGTTAAAGGGAAACTCACAAAGACTAATAAGAAAGGGGGTCTCAGAAGCACGAGTTTGCTGGAAATAGTCCACACTGATATTTGTGGGCCGTTTCCAACTCCCGCTATTGGTGGTTAAAAGTATTTTATTACCTTCATTGATGATTATTCTCGTTTTGGTTATATATTTCTCATTCACGAGAAATCTGAGGCCCTGGATATGTTTAAAATCTATAAAGCGGAAGTTGAGTTACAACTCAATTCGAAGATTAAAATTATGAGATCTGATAGAGGCGGAGAATACTATGGTAGATACTCTGAAACAGGTCGCAATCCAGGACCCTTCACCCTGTATCTACAAGAGCATGACATTGTCGCTCAATACACCATGCTGGGAACACCTGAACAGAACGGTGTAGCTGAACGACGAAATCGTACTCTTATGGATATGGCGAGAAGCATGTTATGCAACTCTATGTTGCCTACGTTCTTGTGGGGAGAAGCCTTGAAAATAGCGGTGCATATCCTAAATCGAGTTCCTAGTAAGGCAGTTCCCAAAACTCCTTATGAGCTATGGGTAGGAAGAAAACCGACTTTAAGATATTTACACATTTGGGGCTGCTTGGCTGAACCAAAGGTGTACAATCAACAATTAGGAAAATTGGACCCTAAAACTATAAGTTGTCATTTCATTGGTTACCCTGATAGATCAAAAGGCTACAGATTTTATTGCCCCACTCATAGTACCCAAATTGTTGAGACTAGACATGCAAAATTCTTTGAGGATCGTGAGATCAGTGAGAGTGTTGAGCTTAGGAAAATCACTTTTGAGGAGAATCGGGTTATAATTCCTATCCCTTTTATCCAAGAAAAAGTGGCACCAACACCAGTTATTCAAGCCAGTGTTGATGCACATGTGGCTGTACCTAATGAAACACCCCACATTAATGAGGCTCTTGCTCCCATGGGGATTCCCAATGATCTACCGTTGCGTAGATCAGAGAGAGCAAAGAAGTCTGCCATTTCTGATGACTATATAGTTTACCTCAATGAGAGTGAGTTTGATTTTGGAAATGAATCAGATCCTGTTTCCTTTAGCCAAGCCATGAAAAGCGACAAATCCACTCAATGGCTCGAAGCCATAAAAGATAAGTTGAAATCAATGAAACATAACTCGGTCTGGGATCTTTGTGAGTCACCTAATGGAGTTAAGCCTGTAGGCTGTAAATGGGTATTTAAAATCAAGCAAGACTCCAAAGGTAATATAGAAAGATACAAGGTCGGGTTAGTCGCTAAAGGTTTCACTCAAAAAGAGGGAATAGACTATAAAGAGACATTTTCTCCTGTCTCTAGAAAGGAATCTTTTCGGATAGTCATGACATTAGTAGCTCATTTTGACTTAGAATTGCATCAAATGGATGTTAAAACTGTTTTTCTGAATGGCGCCTTGCATGAAGATGTCTTTATGGCACAACCTGAAGGTTTTCAGGTTGAGGGGGAGAGTCATTTAGTTTGTAGACTCAAAAGGTCTATATATGGTTTAAAGCAGGCATCTCGACAATGGTACTTAAAATTTCACGAAGTCATTTCAAATTTTGGTTTTAAAGAAAATACTGTGGATCAATGCATATATCTTAAAATCAGTGGGAGTAAGTTTATCATCCTTATTTTGTATGTTGATGATATCTTATTTGCGAGTAGTAATTTGTGTATGTTACATGAGACAAAAAACTTTTTATCAAAGAGTTTTGATATGAAAGATCTTGGTGAAGGTTCCTACGTGATAGGAATTGAGATTCATCGAGATAGAGCCTGTGGCATATTGGGATTGTCTCAAAGAGCTTATATTGATAAAGTTCTTAAGAGGTTTAACATGCACAATTGTTCCGCTACTGTTGCCCCTGTCATTAAGGGTGATAAATTTAGTCTACTTCAGAGTCCCAGGATCGATCTGGAGAGAAAACAGATGGAGACAATTCCCTATGCATCGGCAGTTGGGAGTCTTATGTATGCACAAGTCTGTACTCGTCCAGATATAGCGTATATAGTTGGCATGCTTGGCAGGTACCAATGTAATCCTGGTTTGGATCATTGGAAAGCAACCAAGAAGGTTTTTCGCTATTTACAAGGGACTAAAGGACACATGCTCACATACAAAAGGTCGAATAACCTTGAAGTTATTGGTTATTCAGATGCTGATTATGTTGGGTGTCAAGGCACTCGTAGGTCCACATCGGGTTATATTTTTATGCTTGCAGGTGGACCTATATCTTGGAAGAGCGTTAAACAAACGCTGACTACTTCGTCCACTATGGAAGCAGAATTCGTTGCATGTTTTGAGGCAACATGTGAGGCGATATGGTTGAGGAATTTTATCTCAGGGCTTCGAGTTGTTGATACTATTTCAAAGCCATTGAGAATCTTTTGTGACAATTTCGCTGCGATTGCTATCTCCAATAACAACAAAATTAGTGGGGGTTCCAAATATATTGATATAAAATATCTTGTTGTAAGGGAGAAAGTTCAGGATCAAATTGTATCTGTTGAAAAGATAAGTACGGCACTTATGTTGGCTGACCCTCTCACTAAAGGTTTACCTCCCACGCTCTTTTTGGAGCATGTTGCGCGCATGAGGTTAACGGATAATTTTGATAGCCTTTGAGAGTGGATATATGCGAGTGAATACATTTGTTTAATTGATTCAGAAATAAAACTTATTTATTTGCTTTTCCATTTTTATGCAAATAAATCCTTGGAACATATGGTGCCAGTAGATGGCAATAAAGTAGGACCAATATTAGATTGAGTTTACATGTAATCACCATTCAGTTTGTAAACTTGCAATCTATGTGAAATCATACTAGTTGAAATCAATGTCGGTGATGACTTCCAATACAGTAACTAATGAGCGGTCATATATCGATGATATGATATATTGACCACATTGATTCTGTGTTGAAATTCTCACTAGACCGGACTGATAATAAAGACTTTGATTGAGATTGATTGTGACTTACCATTCAAAGAAAGTTAGCTAACATTGGGTAATCGGAGTTTATTGACATAGTTTGGCCAAGTGGGAGACTGTTAGACGTTCCTATTTTGGTGGCCATCACTATGGTCAAACCCGTTGACCAGTGAGTGGTATAAGATCAACCTTGAGATGTACAATTGCTATTCTGGTGAGTTTGAAGAGAATAGACAACTGATTGTTGAGTCTTTCAGTTAAGGTATGATTGTGATTTCTAATCACACTACAATCAGTAATTTCAGTCCTTAATGGGATAGGACTCTTTGGCTATAAACATAAGGGGTGCCTGGTCCCAACGATAGCTCGACATAATTCAATCCTCCCTATTGGCGAAAGCATCCCCATTGTGCTAGGAGATATTGAACGCGAGAAGATCGTTGAAGATCGGCAACCAACCATCAATGGCTAACGCCCAAGGTGCGCATATTTATAGATTATAATTTATTGTTTTTGATTGATCGTGCACCTAGATCTTTAGGCTTAATTATGGATGGTCGGATCGTTAGATCCATTTAGATTCCATGATCAATTGATAGAAGAGTATAATTGAAGAAGAAAGTAGTGCCTTTTGGTTATTATGGATTCGTAGATACAGTAGGCACATCATTCTAGTTTTCTTTTGGGTGGTTGATGCTATCATCTTCTTGTGTTAAGCTGCGATCTTGCGGATATCCTCTTCGGTTTGATCCTCGGTGTAGGTAGATTTTTTGTAAAGAAATAAAATTATAATTCTCTTTTTTTGTTGCTGATGGTGGTCTCAGTAGATCAATTTATTAGAAGCAGAATATTGTGTCTTTTGGTGGTTCTTAGATCGGTGGATCAAGCTATTAAAGCAAAAAAGTAAAAAAATTGTATTTTTCTCTTTAGAGATTGATAGCTTGGTGGATCATTTTTTGCAATAGGCACACCATTCTACTATGAGCACTAAAGTTGGTTCTGAATTCTGTTACGGGGTGCTGGTCTTGCACAAAAAGGAGACTGAGTGTCTAATTCGGTTTGCCTTAAGATTGATTTTCTAATGATGTCGATTTAAGAAGGAAGCAACAGACTTGAGAAGTAGATGATCAAAGAAAAAAAAAAAACGTAGCTTCTATTGAAATGAATAGAAGCTTAAAAACAATTATACAAGAATAAATTAGAAAACATTGTGAAATTCAAATTTTGAAGCCAACTCAATGTTAACCAGATCAAAGCCTTGAAAAATAAAGAAGAGATTAATGATAATGGGAATACTAGGCCTAAACATCCTACACATGCACTTGGACAAAATCAAAATAAAATTGTTAACGACAGGAATTTTGTTTGAAGATTGTCACAAAGAGAAACAACCAGAATTGTCAAAATCTAAACATGCATCAAGATTTAATTTGCATTTGGGGCATCCTTCAATACATTTATACTTGTATAAATAGTCTGCATTAGCCGACCTTAGAATGATGGTTTAGGGAAAGGAAATGATTGATGATGATATGTACTTTTGTAAATACATCATATGTGGGAATACATTTGTCCATTGTTACTATAAGTTATAAAGTTCCTTTACTATGCATAATACAAAGTATACTATTGCAAAATTGTTACAAAAACAAAATAGCATTTATTTATGTCATTGTAATGGCCGAAACAAAGTCGAGGTCCCTATGCATCCCTCACGTTCCTTGTCTTCCTTTTCTTTATGATTTGTTTGTGATTAAGTACACTCCCTCCTACTCCGTTAATGATCAACTTTCAACTGACACTTTCTCCCTCAAATCCATAAATTTTGACTTTCAACCATCTCAAATTACATATGTATTTGCATCTATCTGTGAACTTACCAGTGACTGCTAAGATTACTTCTATTAAAATTTCACCAAGAACTAGAGTTTGTTACCCCAATGAGTCCACTATTCCTCTTTCATTTAGCTGCTACAAAAATCTCCCATCTAGTATACTTTGTGTGATCTGGTAATAACCAAGAAATGGATGTCTCAAATTGGATTAATGCAGGTTGGATGAAATGGTGACAAGGGGAGTGTTGTGGAACAAAGAGTCCTACTTTGATTCAAGGGACGCTTTTATAAGACGTCGATTAGACCCGCCATATTATTTAGTGTGGAATGTTGGAGTGACAAAAGAATAGACTACATGTGACTAAGATGCGTATGTTAAGATGTGTGTGTAGAGTAACAAGAAAAGACAAAATTTGGAAGAAGTATGAAACTGGAGAGTGGCACCTAAAGAGGAAAAAATTTATGGAATGTCCCTTGAAGTGGTTTGGCCATGTCCATCGAAAGCCAGAAGCAGATATTATATGAAGGGTTAGGTTGCTACAAGCATAAAAAGTAGGAGAAGAGCAAACCAACAAAGACTTGGAGGAAAACAGTGAGAAGAGACATGAAACATTGTGAAGTTACAGAGAGCTCAGGACTGATCATAAACGAGTGGAGAATAAGACTCGCAAAGCCGACCCTGAATTGATGGGATAAGGCTGTAATAATGATGATGTGATAATAACTAGGTAAACCATTGAAGCTATTCTCTCTCCAAAAAAGAGCGCTATAAATCTCGTGGCTTTGTTTTGTCTCAGCTTCGGCTTCTTGACCTCATACTTCATTTGACACTCCACACCAAACTCAGGTTAGTGAGATTTCGATCGTCTCTCTTCTTTGGTGTAGGCAATCTTCTTGAGTTTTCTCAGTTGGTAGATCCATTTTTTGATTTTTTGAGGTTCCTTAGTTGAATGGTCTAGAAAGTGAGACCAAGAGAACTTGAATGGAAATAGATGTTAATATTATGGCCATTAACATCGATTCTCATTGTTTTTATTTTGGTAGCGACTGTGGCATCTCATTAATTCATTCAATCTCTCATTTGTCAGACAATTTTTCACCCCAGCTACCTTTCGCCCAATTTCACTATTGTAATATTCCCAAAAAGTTTTCCAAGTCCTTTTAAGTGGAACTTCTTTTGTTCCAGAAATCTACTTTCTTTTACAAAGGGGATGATGTTAATCTATGTTTTTCGTACCATTCTAGTTTTGTGCAAAGCCTCCTCGTATATCCTAAGTTGTTACTGAGCACCTTTGTGTTGTAAATGGAAAAGAGAATTCGTGAGGAAAGAAAACATAATAATAGAAAAGAAAAGAACCAAGATGATGCAATTCTCGCTCAAACGTTTTTATAATGGAATTCTGCATTAGTTACAGATCATCATCATTGCCTTGTCTCATCTGTTTGGGGTTCGCTTTGCGAGTCTTATTATTTCTCCACGTATTTATGTTTGGTGCTGGATTAGTTACGAAAGTGCTATGAATGAGTGAACGGTAAAAGAAACAATAACGTCTAGGTAATAACATCTGTTTGGTATTTGATTAGTTACGAAAGTGCTAAGAAAGGCAAGGTATAAAGCACGATTGATAACAAAAAGGCTATTCGCAAAAGAAAGGCATTAATTATAATGAGGTGCTCTCACCGATTGTGAAACACACTTCAATCCGGATTTTGTTATCAATTGTAGCACAGTTGGACTTAAAGTTAGAGCAATTCAATGTGAAAACAACATTTCTATACGGTGATTTGGAGGAGGGGATTTATATGAACCAACTTGAAGGATTCAAGTCTCCTGGAGAAGAAATGTTAATGTGTAAACTGAAGAAGTCCTTGTACGAGTTGAAACAGTCACCGAGACAATGGTACAAGCGATTTGACACTCTCATGGTGGGCCAAAATTATATTCAAAGTGAATACGACAACTGTGTTTACTTCAAGAGACTAGCAGATGACTCATTTATTTACCTTCTCTTATATGTTGATGACATGTTCATAATTGCAAAAAACATGATGGAGATTAACAAATTAAAATTTCAATTTAGCATGAAATTTGAGATGAAGGATCTTGGCACAATAAAAAAAATTATTGGGATGGAGATTTAGAGAGACAAAAAGAAAAGGCAGTCATGTCTGACACAGAAGAATTATCTAGATAAGGCATTCTCATGGTTTGAGATGGAGAACTCAATGACTGTGAGTACTCCATTAGCAGCTCACTTCTGTCTTTCGACTAGCATGTCTCCTACTGCAGATGAGAAGCGTGAGTCCATAACTCGTATTCCCTACACGAGTGCGGTTGGTAGCTAATTTCTCTTGGGTTAGAAGTAGGATTCGTGACTTCTATGTAAAGGGAAAGCTCATAATTGAATTATAACGTAGAGATATCATTGTAAAGTTTTGGAAAACCTACCTAGGGTTTTAAGGAAAGCTTTGGTGAGGCTTGAGTATTTTTGTATCCTTATGTAATCATCAATATAATAGATTATCGTTGTTCATAGACGTAGGCATATTGTCGAACCATGTAAATATTATCTCTTGTATATTTGTGATTGATTTTCTTCTATTTTTCATTCTTATTTGATCGTTCATCGTGAGATCGTTGGTTAGTTTGTGAGCCTCTGCACATCACTAACGAACATGCTTTTTTAGTTGAATAAAGTTTATATAATATCCTGCCACTTCAAGAGATTTAGACTCGAAGCAAACTTGGATTTACATGGCAACTATTAATTTTGGATGTTCTTTGACGGCTTTAAATTATGTCTTTCCATCAAAGATGTTTAGATTATGGGGCACCTATCCTATCAATTGGCAGGCATAATAATTCTACGTAACAAGCCAAAATGTTACCCGAGTACAAATTGGCCGGATGGTCTTGCCGCCTACCTAACATTAAATAGGTAATGCTAACTCTTTTTTCTCTAACCACCATACCTTGCCCCTTCTAAGAAGAAGATCCTACTCCACCGCTGCTCACAGACAAGAATGAGTTGAGCATGATCTAAGAAACCACTATTATTTTATTTTTGATAGAAAGAAATCACTATTTGATTAGGCCAGACTTGCACAAAGTAAAAAAAAAAAAAAAAAAAAAACCCCGCATTTTCCAGGTCGGGTCCAGGCCAGAATCTGGGCTATCCAGGTTCATTCAGAGATCTATGATCATCTAACCCTGGGGACATAATTGCATCAAAGTGTAACTGGGCAAATAACATTTACATCCAATTTAGCCAAAATCTTGCCTCAACAATCATTCAATTAATTAAGAATTTGGAATTTGGTCAGGTCCAACTGATTGTAACTCTAAATGGGGTTCAACTGTTTTTAAAACAGTTGGTTGCAACGGATCCATAAGTTAAAGTCAAGATTCCCTTGCATCCAATGGTTCCACAGTCAGTTGAACCCCATTCAAAGTTCAACCCAGTTGGACCTGACCAAAATCCTTAAGCATTCACCATGGCATATCTTTACTATATATAAAAAATTATACCCTTCTACGGATCTCTTCTCTAGGATTCACCATGGTCAAACTTCTCAATAGGAAGTTGGACAGTATGTCGATTCCTCGGCAGCAAAATTCAAAGGGATCGACACACTTAGGAATTAAAGGAACGATGGGAGTGGTTCAATCCACTTCAGAAACTGTTGCAAAAATTCAGGTCGCAACTGAGTACAAACTGTCAACTTGCAATCAGCACATTGAGAGCAGACTTATCATACGATCTGGTTGGCTTGATATACACGAGAAAGCAGTATCGAAAATTTTATTATTTCATGAAAAGGACGTTATCTATGGTTTCAATCCATTGGATAGAGAATGGTCAAATAAAATAGATGGGGGCATTCATTTTGGACCTCCTGATCATGGATCAAAATCATGTCCGATACTGATATCTGAGGTCACCGATAAAATACATTCAAAGTACCATATAGGTACTTCTCATACATCTGATTCAACCAAATCATGAGTTTAAAAGGGTTTCTGACATGGGCACGAATAAAGGTGCACTAATTATTATTATTAGGGAACTCCAACTGACACGAGATTTGCGTCGTCCCACATCATCTAAAAAGACAGACTTATATTTTGTGAATTTTTTTTGCAATAGACGACCACCATCTGATTCACTGGTTGACGAAGATAAATCAGATGGTAAATATTATTTTTTGTGTCAATAATCGGCAAAAAAGATATTTACATCATGGCCTTCAAATCAAAGGGATTACATGGTATCCCACATGGCACAAATTTAAAAAATGTTAGAAGTCTTTCTTTCTCAGCGATTTGCTACAATTCAAATCTCATATGTAAGTTGTAACTCCCTTATTATTATTCTATTTTATTTTATTTTTAATCTTTATCGGAAAATTTTATTTACTTTTGAAGCTCCCATGTTTCAAGGCATCGTCAGTTGAGAGTTAGTCTGACATCATTACCGACTTACTTTCTCCCTTATTATTAACTCCCTTATTCTTTTTATTATTGTATCATTGAATCAATTGTCCTAATCGGTTTAAAATGAATGGTGAAATGTTTTACATCACTGTTCATTTCGGGGAGAATTTGTTTTTTTCTACAACCACCCAAAAGGAATAAGTGCCACAACCATTTATCAATTTTTTAGTTTTTTCAACATATAGCATCCCAAACATGACTATCTTTACCGGGTGCACTGCCTTCACCTTTCCTCGTAATACCCATTTGATCATACTGACCCTTTTTTTAGTGGTAGAGAGAGAACATTCCACTTGTATTTTCTGAAACCCCAAACAGGATATGATTCAATTTCCTGCAAAATAATTTTTGAAAAAATATTTGTTTCAGAAATGCATTCCATTAGACATTGATTTCGATTGTTTGATTATTTTGTTTGAAAAAAGAGGTTTTTTGTCGCAAAACAATAGACTTCATCATTTTTTTTAAAAAGGGTTTTTCAATTAAAATAGTATAGATATGAGGCCACAAAAGACAATTGAATTGATTTCCACCTAAAATAACTTGGCATATGATAATTGAGTTTCCCAGTGGGTTCCACTATCTTTCATTTCTATCTCCTTATAATGCTATCAAATAGAAAAGTACGAGAGCAGAATTTCCTTTCAGACATTTCCAATTTACCATATTGAAACTGATTTTCTGGTGTTTTTAGTCTTCAAAAATTCCATGAAAAGTTGACTGCTACAGATCTTAGAGTATTGAAATCCGTGGAAGTCAGCTTTCACAAGAATTGGTGGCTAAACGATATCCTAGGCTTCATGAAGTCTGAGGCTCAATCCCAAATAATATTTCCTAAAATTAAACAGGAGATATTTAGGTTCAAATCGACTGTAATAAAATTTGGTGCCCTCATTCATGCCTGGCATATAAAAGATGCGTCATTTGCTGGCACAAACGTTGCACCACAAACCATATAAACCCCGAAATGGCCCAAAAATGGCAGGTCCTTGTCGGATTCACTTGGTACCTACCTGTTCTCAGACTCTTTAACCATTAACCGTATGAAGGTTAAGTTAAATTCCGACAAATTATTCTGAGCTCCATTAGAAATACTATACTATAAAGATTTGAAGTACAGTGAAAGAGGTTTTGAGCCCCAAAAAAGTGCCCACAATCCAATGCCTGGAAAACACTTCAAAAAATTAGATGCCAAAACCTTACCATCTAGGTTTCAATGTGGGCACAGCAACGAGTGTCCATAATGGCAACTATAGACATAAAAATTTGACCAAAAGATGTACGAAAAGAAAAATGTATGTAATTTGAATCAATAAGATAGGTGAGATACAAGTCGTTCCAAACAGGAGACACAGGATTCCAGTTTTACAACCAAATTACAGCTGAAAGCTGAAAACAAAACATGAAAACAATGGCAAAACTAAACTTCAAAGTAATGGTAACCCAGCTACTGCACTTACATCGGTATAAAAAATAATATGATCTCGTATAATATACAAAATGATAGGCAAGTGAACACCAAGTTCACTCAAAAAGCATAGAGTGACGGCTCCATGCTTCAAACGTCCATTGGTAACCCATCAAAATACTATTATTGGCACAATATATCGTAACAATTGACACTATAATTTACAAAGTAGAGCAAAACCAAAAATGGTGGGGGAATTGAGCTGGAATCTTTTTACCATAGATACACAGCGGGTAAAGTAGGATAAATACATCTCGGAAAGTTCGAGTAGACATGTTTAAGCATCAAACCCTGGCAAAGAAAACTGCACAGCAAAGTTTTCAACTCGGTTCCGAAGCTCAACAATGTCCTTATTATTTTGTAGACCCTTAAGAAAATCCTTCAGAAACTTCCCATGTTCCCTCTGTACTATTTGATTAGGCCAGACTTGCACAAACCAAAAAAAAAAACCGCATTTTCCAGGCTAAAATCTGGGCTATCCAGGTTCATTCAGAGCTCTATGATCATCTAATCATAGGGACATAATTGCATCAAATAGTGTAACTGCGCAAATAACGTTTACATCTAAGAAATCCCATCCAATTTAGCCAAAATCTTGTCTCAACAATCATTCAAAATTGAACATAGAAGCAATTAATTAAGAATTTGGATTTTGGTCAGGTCCAACTGATTGTAACTCTAAATGGGGTTGAACTGTTTTTAAAACAGTTTGTTGCAACGGATCCATAAGTTGAAGTCAAGATTCCCTTGAATCCAATGGTTCCACAGTCAATTGAACCCCATTTAAAGTTCAACCAGTTGGACCTGACCAAAACCCTTAAGCATTCACCATGGCATTTCTTTACTATATGTAAAAAATTATACCCTTCTACAGATCTCTTCTCTAGGATTCACCATGGCCGTAGCCTAAGCAAACTTCTCAATAGGAAGTTGGATAGTATGTCGATTCCTCCGCAGCAAAATTCAAAGGGATGTTATGCAAGCCAACGACACACTTAGGAATTAAAGGAACGATGGGAGTGGTTCAATCCACTTCAGAAACTGTTGCAACAATTCAGGTCGCAACTGAGTACAACTCTCAACTTGCAATCAGCACATTGAGAGCAGACTTATGATACGATCTGGTTGGCTTGATATACATGACAAAGCAGTATCAAAAATTTTATTATTTGATGAAAAGGACGGTATCTATAGTTTCAATCCATTGGATAGAGAATGGTCAAATAAAATAGATGGGGGCATCCAATTTGGACCTCCTGATCATGGTTCAAAATCTTGTCCAATACTGGTATGTAGCGGACGATACCGGTATCTGAGGTCACCGGTAAAGTACATTCAAAGTACCATACAGGTGCTTCTCATACATTTTTGAAATGTACTGGACGATTCATACCAATGTTTCATCCAGAACCGGTACGTACACTGGTCCATACCGGTTTTGGAGTTCGAGGATACATTCCAGAAAACCAGCATTTTAACCCATGCTCCTGATGGTGGAGATAAATGTGGAACCTTATCCAAGCTTCGACAAACATCCACAGTTTGCCAGTTCAGGCTCAATCCACGAGGCCCATCAATTGAACCTTCCAACAACTACCTGAGTCATTCCTCGCAAGTTTTTTTGTTTTATATCTGAACTCAAGGACGATATTATGCTGGAGTTTGCACTCAAAAACACCATGATGCAGGATGAGGCTGTCACCATCATCGATCAGCATGATCTAATCTTCCTAGGGATGGAGGTCCTCTGATCAAGTGACTCACTTTGGTAGAAGTGAAAATGAGGTGTAGTAAGGTCCTGTACTTCAATAGCTATGAAAATTCCATCCAGGCCACCATTACAAGGCCCAATTGGCTTTTCTTGGAGGCTTCAAGCCATATGGATCAAGATGCCAAACAATCAAAATATACTGGAGGAGATTGCACAATACAAGTACATGCTATATTGAGGATTGATATGGCCTCAAACCACGAGGGTTTATGGATATGTGGAGCAACAGCTCCTGCAAATCCTCTTAAGACTCTAGAAGTACCCATAATATACTTGAGCCTGGCTAAGGTCGCTGGATGCCAAAATTAGGTGGAGAACATGGTGGCTAATGTGACGAAACTCTACAGTAGAGGTACGTGCACTAATCCACCTCTTCTGATCAGATGGCATGATCATTAAATCGAGCTAGAACGGGAAAACTGCCCAGAAAATATGAGGCAATAATGATGCTCGTATTTCCAAAAAACAAATGAAATCGAAAGAATTATTAAGGCAATGTTGACAGGGGATATTCAGCCAGGTAATAGTCATTAGTGGTAGTGCTATTGGTCCAAAAGAAGGATGATACATGGTGAATGTCCAGGAAAATTTTCAAATGCTAGTGGTATGTGGTAACAACAGCTGCTCGACGATATACAACGGGTCTACGCTTTTCGCCAAACTTGGTTTTGTGTTTGGGCTATTATCAAATCCGAATTAAGGAGCACAACATTCTCAAAATAGTATTCCAACCCCGGGACAAACATTATAAGTTTCTAGTGATGCCTGTCACACTCACCAATGCCCATCTACATTCCAAAGTCGTGCCACTGAGATATTTCAAGCCTATTTGCAAAATTCATTTTACTGTTCTTTGATGAAATTTTGGCCTACGAATTCCGATTGAGACACCCACCAGCTGAATGTGAAGTTATCCAAGCGCACAATCAGGAGTATTCAAGTCATGTTCATGGATCATATTATCCTACAAAGGGATGGCAGCCAGTCCAACACAAATAGAATGTATGTTGCAGAGGAGAGGGCGAGTTCTAAGAATATATGTTAACTCAATGGATTCATATGGTCAACAGGCTACTATTGAAAATTCATACAAGGTGCAATCCAATTCAGGCACCACTCAATCCTTTTAAAGAAACACAGATTTTGATGAGGAGATAAAGTCACAAAAGTGAGTCTAAAAGAAGACCATGACAGAAGCACGCAAATTGGCCATACTTGAAGGCCTTTGGGATTGCAAGCAACTCTACAGACTCCGGAATGGCTCAATGCACATGCAAGATGGATGACCGCATCATTAGGACACGATCTCGATAGATGTGTTATTGATCATTTAAACTGTTTATTTTTCTTCCCACAACTCTCAGCAGCTTTCCTCGTCCTCTGACAGATGTTTACAAGACTGGGAACTGCTGACAAGAAAATAAACAGTCTAAAACATCAATCTTCACAAGATCATGGCTATAGGACTATCGGTTCCCAAGTGGCAACCTCACTTTCCTTCTCAACCAACAGCTCACTATCGAAACTGACCTCATTAATTTCAATTTTTTGCTTGATCAAGAGGTCACTACAGTAGTGCAGAATTATTGGCTCATGTAACTGATGGACTATAACTAGGATATTATATAATGCAAGGTAAGCTAATATATAGCAGCTGATGTCCTGTCACGACAATTCGAATTGAGGTCCTTAACACTCAACTTCAACTCAAGAATAGACATAAAAGTGGTGAAGACAACTTTCAAGGGGAACACATTACTTGAAGGTAGAATAAAACAGATAAAAACCAGCTCTGAACAGGTTCCACATTATACTAAGTACGATGGGGCTGAATGATTCACCAAACTTGATGATTCGGACTAAGAGCAACCAGATTCTTTTGAACTAGAGTTCAAGTTTTTTCAAACCTCAAGGGGGATTGGCGTGATGGCCTTAGGAAGCAGAAGACCTGAGTTCCAATCCCCTGTTGAGGCCACCCTAGGGATTTATATCCCATGCTAACTTAGTGCACACGTGCCCTTGGGATTCGTTGGACGCTCTAAGAGGGAATACCCAGGTTATCCCAAAAAAAAAGAGTTCTTCCTACAAACCCATTTTCCAAAAAACCTTCAATAGGGTCATGCAGAGCCTCATCACCCTTGAGATTTTACTAGGAACTAGGACCAGGACTAATGAGCGTTAAACTCCGGGCAAGCTTCCAAGTTTCGCCTACACTATGGTTTCATAAGATCGATAGGCATTCTTTTGGAAAGGGATGAAAAAGCACATACCGCAATATATGGCTGAATGAAATGTTTGATAGGTTATAAAATAGATTTAACATTTGTCAACCTAATAATATAAGTGTTGCTTAGATACATGGCAAAAGTGCCAACGTCAAAGTGTTTCACATGACAATTTCTAAAAATTCCAATAGGTAGCATTACCATAAGAATAAACTTGAAAAACTAAATATTTATATACATATATATTAAAATAAAATTCAATGAAAGAGAGCTAACTGATAAATTATTTGATGAAATATGAAAATATGTATAATATAATATAGGAAATCTAACTTAAAATATTCCCTACTAGAAAAATAATTTTTAAGGACCCAAGCCCATGGAATGAAAACTCAATCACATATCGAACACGTATTGCCGATACGAATTGGGACAAACTGATATCAATACTGATACCAGTACCGTTATGAGTTGGTATTGGTATCAGCACCATCAGCCTATACTATTTCTGTGTCGACTGATACAGAACAGAATCGACCGATACTGTAGAGTCATGGGAATAAATTTATAAATTTTAAAATTATATCATTTACACATATACATATATGTACTTTTTTAAGAATATTTTCGAAAAACATATAAAAAAAAGTTCCTTGATGCTTATCGGCCAACATCGATGCTTATCAGTCCCTCGAGGACCAATACCTGAGACTGATACCGATTTTGATACCTTGCCCAAGCCTTTTTCATTTATAATTTTACTACACTTTATACAAAATTGTTCCCATATGGCAACTCATGTTACCATGTCAGGTAGTATTTTTTGTACATGCCTAGAAGTGACATGTGAAATTGGGAATGCCAAGTGACCGCTAAATGTTGGCAAGAAAAAAATCCCAAAAGTAGAAGTGTCCAGGAAACACCGAATAAAAAAGAGTGTGAAGCCACTAAGGTTCTTGCAAAACCTACCTAGTTTGGATCAGGTATGGATCTCAATGGATTTCATTAATGGACTTCCAAACTCTCAAGGGTAGACTGTCATATTAATAGGCCAATAACATATACAAATAAGGGAACTCCCCTTAGAGTTACACTACACACTCCTATGATTCTAATGTAAAAAATGTTTTTCATGGTTCTCACACTAAGTTATTATTATCCAACTCAAAATCTGTGAAAGTCAAACTGTCATCAAACTTGTAGAGGCATGTCCCCCATTTTATTTATGGGGTGTAACTGCAATGCATGCCATATCCCATTTGTAGATGCCAAGAATTTAAAATAGCATGGCTTTGTCAATGAGATTGAGGCAGGTTTCATATCCATGAAACAGCAATGCCCTATATCTCTTTTGTCTATGCCAAGCTTTTAAAATAACACGACTTTAACAAAGAGTTTGAGGCAGGATTTATATCCAAGCAACAGCCTACGTCCCTTACTTGTATATGTTACTAGGCCAATAACATATACAAGGGAACCCCTCTTAGAGTTACACTACACACTCCTATGACATAGGATTCTATGTAAAAAATGTTTTTCATGGTTCTCACACTAAATTATTTATCCAACTCAAAATCTGTGAAAGTCAAACTTGCATCAAACTTGTAGAGGCATGTCCCCCATTTTATTTATGGGGGTGTAACTGCAATGCACGCCATATCTCATTTGTAGATGACAAGAATTTAAAATAGCATGGCTTTGTAAATGAGATTGGGGCAGATTTCATATCCATGAAACAGCAATGCCCTATATCTCATTTGTCTATGCCAAGCTTTTAAAATAAAAGCGACTTTAACCATGAGTTTGAGGCACGATTTATATCCAAGCAACAACCTACGTCCCTGGAGGCGGCTACCTAACACTTGACTGGCACCTTCAACGTATTATGCCTCCCCAATCCAGCACTCTCCCACTTCAGCTAACAGGGTGTGCAACTAAGATATCAAGCATAATCCAACAATTATTGTGTTAGATTAATTGATTTCCAATTATAATCTAAAGCCACCTTAACCCTCCACCTGAAAATGCACCATAACCTCTTCATCATTTTTGAACCTCAAGCTCACATACATATCGTTTGATCGGGCTAGTTATTAAACCACTAAAGGAAGTGTCCATAAGATGAAGATTCACATGCTAATTATGCTTAACAAATTCCAACTCCCAACATACTGTACCACATTATAGGATATCCCAGTCCCTAATCCTTCTCAGACCACAGCATCCAGCCCAAGATTATTTGGACTTTGAGACAATATACCCAAGAAAGAATCAAATCAAAATTACTCTACCTAAGTGTGTACTTAAAAAGAGACTAAAAAATATCCCTACCACAAGAACACCAACAACAACAACCAAGCCTTGATGAGCAAACAAACACAGCACTGATCAAATAAAAAAAAAAGCAAACAAACACAGTAGTCACAATTAAGCCTCCAAAAGCATGATCAACACGTCCCAAGCATGGGTCAAAATCTCGGAAATCCGGTACGTGTCGGTCTGCCCTCAAACCGATACGTATCGTTTGTATCATCCGATACATTGAATGTATTGCCAATACAATGTTCAATGTATCTGATGATACATACTAGATTTTTTCTAAGAAGAAAATTCAAAAAATCAAAAATCCTAATTATCGAACGATACATTGAATTTATCATCCAATATGAACGATAATTTCAATGTATCGGCCGATAATTTGGCCGATACATTGCAATGTATCTCGTACCGGAGACCCCCTAAACGATATGTATCAATATTGTCCGATATTTTGACCTATGGTTCCAAATCCCAACCATGGATCTAAATATCGGAAATCTGATACGTAGGCCTGGACCATACATATCGGCCGATACATTGATCAATGTATCAGCCAGTACAATATTATTTTTTAATGTATTGCCAATATTTGGTGTATGTATCGTACCGCTGTCATCCAATACCGGTACGTATGGGACGATATGCACCGGTATCGGACAATACTTTGACCCATGGTCCCAACTAAACTGATCCCAAAGATCCAAAACTTCATTCCTAATGAGCTAAGAAACTCTTCACATTCACCATCATGGCAGCATCCCACTGCACTGAACAGCTCTCCTTGCTCTTCTACCATAGATAATTTTTGCATATAATAAATTTGAAGTTCCATTTCACCCCATAGGAAAAAACAAGGAAACAAGAAAATGACAAGAAAAATTGCTCTTCCTACTTGTAACTCAGAGAGAAGTCAATCAGTAAATTGCAAAGTTCTGCAATAAACTGCCAGAGAAAGTTAAAACTAGCTTTAACGAACATATGGATAGCATCGCCTTCGACCCGTGATGGCAACAAACTCATAATAAAAGTAAACAGTTAAATGGGAAATGACTCCCTCTTCACAGATTGGGTGACTTCCCAATTATAGGCCAAGTGGCATATCTTTTTACAGAATTCAATTTATCAAAGTGGTAGCACCCATTGAAAACTACCATACGTCCAAAGATCAGACGATTCGACCCATCTGATCTATCCACTCTGATATGTAAAATCGTGCATATTTTTCAAAGATTGTTATTAACATGCACCGTGTGGATGGTTCCAAAGCTCTTATAGGCTTGATAACTTTGGCGGAGGCGTGTGGAAATCATGGGCCACTAGTTGAACTACTTGGATTGATTTAAGAGGGACGCCACATGGCCAAAAAAAGGGCTCTCATGGCCACAATCTGTGTGTATGATAAAAAATATCTGGTCTATAAAACGAAACCCTAAATATTGAGGCAAACCAAATCCTCACTTTTTGTGATGCATCCTCGTTTTCTGTGACCCACAGTATAGAGTTCAAATTGATCCATGTTTACTAAATCATATTTAGTCTAAATATGAGCATACGTTAATATTCAACTAATCAAACAAAAACTAGAAAATAGTATCAACAATCCAACAATCTACTAAAGAAGATAAAAATAAAACAAGTAGGTTCTCATTTCATGTCTTGCAACAGCAAAAACCCTAAATCGACCAAAAAAGGGGACCTTAAAACCCTAGCTTAGTGCGGCGCCAGTGCCTGCGTTTCGCATTGTACCTGTAGATATACATGTAGAAATCGATTTATTAACAAACTGTAAAACAAAATGAAAGAAAAAAGGAAAGAGAAGACAGATAAATAGATTATATATTAAGAAGAACAACTAAAAATTATAGAAACCTAATGGTATTATCCGTCCTCATGCGAATCCAGTGAGGGATCGGCCTGTTCTGCCTCATCTTCTTCGCAAGCTTCTTCTTGATTACGAAGGTTTTGTGCGACGGCTGCAGATCATACGATGAACACTATCAGAATCCACTGTAAGGAGTTTAAGAGAGAGAGAGAGAGAGAGAGAGAGAGAGAGAGAGAGTCACCATTTTCGTTTCTGGGTTTGAGATTCGAGTTTACGCAGAGACCTAACGATTGAAACCCTAATTTCAGAAGAAAGTTTGGCCGTATTATATACCAGCTGAAAGGCACAAGCACGATTTTGGTAAGCGTGAGAAAGGCTTACACTTGCTTTCTAACATTGGATCGCCATCTTATAAGTGGTCAAACTTATTGGCAATAAATAATTTTCATAAATTAGATTTTTAAAAACATTTATAAAAAAATCGAATCAAATAAATGACCAAATCTATAGATTTGATGCACAACATATCCGATGGCTGAAAATTTTATTACGTTACTATAAACAACTAGTGGTTCACGTGTTGATTTCTTCATGGCTTTAACGGGTGGGGTCTACCATATGACCGACCTGAATAACCCAATTTCCTTATGAGATTAGACACATAAACTTGACCCGATAGGTTTGGGTCGGACATGATACGGCATCATCTCACCCAACCCAATATTTAATATACAAAATCAAACAAATAAGCAAGTCTTAGGCTGTGTTTGGGTTAGCTCTTTTTAGGTAAAGAATAACTCTTTTGCTCTTTGACATGGATAGAAAATTGTTTTCATGTTTGATAATATAGCTCATTGCCTCATTTTCTTTAGCAAGGAGCTATTTTAAGTGATAAAACTGTTCTCTACATGTTCTCTACTAGAGTATGTTTTATCTACTCTGGCAAAGAACAAGCAGAGAGCTACTTCTGCTCTTATAAGAGCTAACCCAAATACAACCTTAGGGGATTTTTAGCCAAGCTAGACCAAGTTAGGTAGGGTTTTCAAGTAAGGTCGGGCATAATACCCTTAACTTGTTTAGTCGAGTCCAGCATATTCCCTTAACCCATTGAGCAGCCGAAAAGCCGATCCGACCCATTGACAACTCTAAGCCAAAATTTAGAGCTTGCATCCAAATGTGGCCCAACATTAGTTTCAACCCATGTTACTTAATTCACTCATTATCCTAGCAAGTTGTGAATTGAATTGAGTATAGCAAATCAATTTACAGTTAAATTCAATCGAATTTGACATAACAAGCAAATTAATTGGTTAACGTTAAGAATTCTGTTTTAAAATCATAAAAAGGAGATTTGAACCTATGACTTTATGATTTTTAAATTTTATAACTAATCAAGTGAACATCTATATTTCTTTTATTAAAAAGTGGAAATTTAGATTATAAAATTAGCAAATACTTTATAATTTATCTTACCCCTTGCAAATCGGGTTCACTTGAGAGAATCAAATAACGGATTGTGAACCTGAAGTCGAACTAAGCGAACTAGCGAATAAAGTAACTTTGGTTTCAAATTTCATATGCAAATCACCAGAGTTGGGCTATTGGCCTATGAAATGATACCCGAGTCCGATTTAGACCGTTTTAAATCAATTGAGTTCATATCTGATCTGAGCATTAGAGCATTGAAAGGATTGTTCCTTCCCACAAGAGAACCGAGAAAGACTTACTTCTAGTGTACTAATTATTGTGCCTAAATTATAGTCTTACCTAGATACCACACGTGCAATTATGAGAATCTAACAAGTAAACATAAGTAGGAATGAATATATGTGAAATTAGGTAGATGGGCTTGCATATATACCCTTGTGGTATATATCATCAATTATTTACGTGTCACACATTTCCATTGATGCTCTATATGTATGACACTAAGATCCGAGATTTTAAACTTTGATGGGCCTACCAAAAGTAAACAGTTAAATGGGGAATGACTCCCTCTTCACAGATTGGGTGACTTCCCAATTATAGGCCAAGTGTCATATCTTTTTACAGAATTCAATTCATCAAAGTGGTAGCTCCCATTGAAAGCTACCACAAGCCCAAAGATCAGACGATTCGACCCTTCTGATCTATCCACTCTGATATGTAAAATTGTGCATATTTTTTAAAGATTGTTATTTCGTGTGGATGGTTCCAAATCTCTTATAGGCTTGATTATTTTGGCGGAGGCATGTGAAAATCATGGGTCACTAGTTGAACTACTTGAATTGATTTAAGAGGGATGACACATGGCAAAAAAGGGGCTCGCATGGCCACAATCTGTGTATAATAAAAAATATCAGGTCTATAAAATGAAACCCTAAAAATTTAGGCAAACCAAATCCTCACATTTTGCGATGCATCCTCGTTTTTTGTGACCCACCGTATAGAGTTCAAATTGATCATTGTTTACCAAATCATATTTAGTCTAAATATAAGCATATGTTAATATTAAACTAATAAAACAAACACTAGAAAATAGCATCAACAATCCAACAATCTACTAAAGAAGATAAAAATAAAACAAATAGGTTCTCATTTCATGTCTTGCAACAGCAAAAACCTAAATCGACCAAAAAAGGAAACCTTAAAACCCTAGCTTGGTGCGGCGCCAATGCCTGCATTTCACATTGTACCTGTAGATATACGTGTAGAAATCGAGTTATTAAAAAGCTGTAAAACAAAATGAAAGAAAAAAAGAAAGAGAAGACAAATAAATAGATTACATATTACGAAAAACAAATAAAAATTATAGAAACCTAATGGAATTATCCGTCCTCATGAGAATCCAGTGAGGGATAGGGCATGTTCTGCCTCTTCTTCCCTAGTTTCTTCTTGATTATGAAGGTTTTGTGTGACGGCTGCAGATCATATGATGAACACTATTAGATTCCACTGTAAGGAGTTTAAGAGAGCGAGAGACAGAGAGAGAGTATGTAATAGTCCCACGTCGGATAGGAACAAGTCCTGACCCTGAGCTATATGTGAATGTAAATGCTACATGTCACGGCGCCTTCTAGGTGGGGACGTAAGCCCATGCCAAAAACAAAATCCCAGAACTAGACAATGTCTTCCGTTGTGCGCTCTGATACACGAATGACGCATTTTGGGTGGGGACGGCGAAACGTAACACCCATGCCATAAACAAAATCGGGGCGGGGCCCTAACCCCAGAATCGAACAATATTGTGGCATGTGGGTTTGGGTTGTTATAGAATGGTATCAGAGCCGATGACGACTCTTCTATAAGGTGGGGGGATTGTAATAGTCCCACATCGAATAAAGACAAGTTTTGACCCTAGGCTATATGTGATTGCAGACGCTACATGTTATGACGCGTTCTAGGTGGGGACTTAAGCCCAGAACTGGACAATGTCTTTCATTGTGCGCTCTGATACACAGATGACGCATTTTGGGAAGGGACTGCGAAACATAATGCTCATGCCAGAAACAAAATCGGGGCTGGGACATAAGCCCAAGAGCGAACAATATTATGGCATGTGGGTTTGGGCTGTTATAGAGAGAGTCACCATATTTGTTTCTGGGTTTGAGATTGGAGTTTGCGCAGAGAGACCTAATGATTGAAACCCTAATTTCAGAAGAAAGTTTGCCCGTATTATATACAGCTGAAAGATTGCACGAGCACGATTTTGGTAAGCGTGAGAAACAGTAAATGGGCTTACACTTGTTGGGCTTGAATTGCGTTGTAACGGGTGGGGTCTACCATATGACCGACCTGAATAACCCAATTTTCTTATGAGGTTGGACACATAAACTTGACCCCTAGGTTTGGGTCGGACATGATAAAGCATCATTCCACCCAACCCGATATTTTATATATAAAACCAAGGAAATAAGCAAGTCTTAGGTTGTGTTTGGGTTAGCTCTTTCTGGGTAAAGAATAGCTCCTTTGCTCTTTGACACAGACAAAAAACTGCTATCATGTTTGATAACACAACTCCTTGCCCCATTTTCTCTGGTAGGGAGCTATTTTAAGTGATAAAATTGCTCTCTATATGTACTCTACGAGAGCAGATTTTATCTACTTTGACAAAGAACAGGCAGAGAGCTGCTTCTGCTCTTATAAGAGCTAACCCAAACACAACCTTAGGGGATTTTGAACCAAGCTAGACCAAGTCAGGTAGGGTTTTCAAGTCAGGTCGGGCATAATACCCTTAACCTGTTTAGTCGAGTCCAGCATATTCCCTTAACCCATTGAGTAGTCGAAAAGCAGATCCAACCCATTGACAAATCTAAGCCTAAATTTAGAGCTTGCATCCAAATGTGGCCCAACATTAGTTTCAACCCATGTTAATTAATTCACTCATTATCATAGCGAGTTGCGAATTGAATTGATTAGAGCGAATCAATTTGCAATAAAATTCAATCTGATTCGACATGACAAGCTAATTAATTGGTTAATGTTAAGAATTTTGTTTTAAAATCATAAAAAGGAGATTTGAACCTATGTCTTTATGATTTTTAAGTTTTATAACTAATCAAGTGATCATCTATATTTCTTTTATTAAAGAGTGAAAATTTAGATTATAAAATTAGCAAATACTTTAAAATTCATCTTACCCCTTGTGAATTGGGTTCGCTTGATAGAAGCAAATTAAGGATTGCGAACCTGAATTCGAACTGAGTGAACTAGCGAATAAAGTAACTTTGGTTTCAAATTTCATATGCAAATCACCAGGGTTGGGCAGTTGGCCTATGAAATCATACCTGAGTTCGATTTAGACTGTTTCAATTCAATTGAGTCCATATCTGGTCTGAGCATTAGAACATTGAAAAGACCGTTCCTCACTACAAGAGGACCGAGAAAGACCCACCTCTAGTGTACTAATTATTGTGCCTAAGTTATGGTCTTACCTAGATGCCACACGTGCAATTATGGGGATCTAACAAGTAAACATAAGTAGGAACGAACATATGTGAAATTAGGTAGACGAGCTTGCATATATACCCTTGTGGTACATGCCATCAATGCTTTACGTGTGTCACACATTTCCGTTCATGCTCTATATGTGTGACACTAAGATCCGAGATTTTAAACCTTGATGAGCCTACCAAAAGTAAACAGTTAAATGGGGAATGACTCCCTCTTCACAGATTAGGTGACTTCCTAATTATAGGCCAAGTGTCATATCTTTTTATAGAATTCAATTCATCAAAGTTGTATCTCCAATTTAAAGCTACCATAGGTCCAAAGATCAGATGATTCGACCCATCTGATCTATCCACTATGATATTTAAAATCATGCAGATTTTTCAAAGATTGTTATTAACATGCACCGTGTGAATGGTTCCAAAGCTCTTATAGGCTTGATTATTTTGGCGGAGGCATGTGGAAATCATGGGTCACTAGTTGAACTACTTGGATTGATTTAAGACGTATGTCACATGGCAAAAAAAGGGCTCTCATGGCCACAATATGTGTGTATAATAAAAAATATCTGATCTATAAAATGAAACCCTAAAAATTTGAGGCCAACCAAATCCTCACATTTTGCGATGCATCCTCATTTTCTGTGACCCATCGTATAGAGTTCAAATTGATCCATGTTTACCAAATCATATTTAGTCTAAATATAAGCATACGTTAATATTTAACTAATCAAACAAAAACTAGAAAATAGCATCAACACTCTACTAAAAAAGATAAAAATAAAACAAGTAGGTTCTCATTTCATGTCTTGCAACAGCAAAAACCCTAAATCAACCAAAAAAGGGAACCTTAAAACCCTAGATTGGTGTGGCGTCAGTGCCTGCATTTCGCATTGTACCTGTAGATATACATGTAGAAATCGATTTATTAAAAAGCTATAAAACAAAATGAAAGAAAAAAAGAAAGAGAAGACAAATAAATAGATTATATATTACAAAGAACAAATAAAAATTATAGAATCCTAATGGTATTATCTGTCCTCATGCGAATCCAGTGAGGGATTGGCCTGCTCTGCGTCATCTTCTTCGCTAACTTCTTCTTGATTATGAAGGTTTTGTGCGACTGCTGCAGATCATATGATGAACACTATTAGATTCCACTGTAAGGGGTTTAAGAGAGCGAGAGAGAGAGAGAGAGTAGAGAGAGAGTGTAATAATCCCACATCAAATAGGGACAAGTCCTGGCCCTGGGCTATATGTGATTACAAATGCTACATGTCACGGCACCTTTTGGGTGGAGACTTAAGCCCATGCCAGAAACAAAATCCTAGAACTGGACAATGTCTTCCATTGTGCGCTCTGATACACGGATGACACGTTTTGGGTGGGGACGGTGAAACGTAACGCCTATGCCAGAAACAAAATCGGGGCGGGGACCTAAGCCCAGAACCGAACAATATTGTGGCATGTGGGTCTGGGTCATTACAGAATGGAATCAGAGCCGAGGACGACTATTCTATAAGGTGGGGGGGATTGTAATAGTCCCACATCGGATAGAGACAAAACCTGACCCTGGGCTATATGTGATTGCATACGCTAAATGTCATGACACGTTCTGGGTGGGGACTTAAGCCCTTGTTAGAAACAAAATCGGGGAGGGGACTTAAGCTCAAAACTGGACAATGTCATCCGTTGTGCGCTCTGATACACGAATGATGCGTTTTTGGTGGGGACAGTGAAACGTAACGCCCATGACTAGAAACAAAATCGGGGCGGGGATGTAAGCCCAAGAGCGGACATTATTATTGCATATGGGTTTGGGGCGTTATAGAGAGAGAGTTACCATATTCGTTTCTGGGATTGAGAGTTGAGTTTGCGCAGAGAGACCTAACGATTAAAACCCTAATTTCAAGAAGAAAGTTTGCCCGTATTATATACAGCTGAAAGATCGCACAAACACAATTTTGGTAAGGTGAGAAACAGTAAATGGGCTTACACTTGCTGGGCCTGAATTGGGTTGTAACGGGTGGGGTCTACCATATGACCGACCCGAATAACCCAATTTTCTTATGAGGTTGGACACATAAACTTGACCCCTAGGTTTGGGTCGGACATGATAAAGCATCATTCCACCCAACCCGATATTTCATACACAGAACTAAAGAAATAAGCAAGTCTTAGGCTGTGTTTGGGCTAGCTCTTTCTGGGTAAAGAGTAGCTCTTTTGCTCTCTAACATAGACAAAAAACTGCGGTCATGTTTGATAACACAGTTCCTTGCCCCATTTTCTCTAGCAGGGAGCAATTTTAAGTGATAAAACTGCTCTCTATATGTTCTCTACGAGAGAAGACTTTATCTACTCTGACAAACAACAGTCAGAGAGTTGCTACTGCTCTTATAAGAGCTAACCCAAACACAACCTTAGGGGATTTTGAACCAAGCTAGACCAAGTTAGGTAGGGTTTTCAAGTCAGGTCAGGCATAATACCCTTAACCTGTTTAGTCGAGCTCGGCATATTCCCTTAACCCATTGAGCAACCGAAAAGCCAATCCGACCCATTGAAAACTCTAAGCCTAAATTTAGAGCTTGCATCCAATGTGGCCCAGCATTAGTTTCAACCCATGTTACTTAATTCACTCATTATCCTAGCAAGTTGCGAATTGAATTGAGCAGAGCAAATCAATTTGCAGTTAAATTCAATCTGATTCGACATAACAAGCGAATTAATTAGTTAATGTTAAGAATTCTGTTTTGAAATCATAAAAAGGAGATTTGAACCTATGACTTTATAATTTTTAAGTTTTATAACTAATCAAATGATCATCTATAATTCTTTTATTAAAGAGTAGAAATTTAGATTATAAAATTAGCAAATACTTTAAAATTCATCTTACCCCTTGCGAATCGGGTTCACTTGATAGAAGTGAATTATGGATTGTGAACCTGAATTCGAACTGAGCGAACTAGCGAATAAAGTAACTTTGGTTTCAACTTTCCTATGGTTCGGCTGTTGGCCTATGAAATTATGGGGGTCTAACAAGTAAACATAAGTAGAAATGAACAGATGTGAAATTAGGCAGATGGGCTTGCATATATACCCTTGTGGTACATGTCATCAATTATTTACGTGTGTCACACATTTTCATTCATGCTCTATATGTATGACACTAAGATCCGAGATTTTAAACCTTGATGGGCCTACCAAAAGTAAACAGTTAAATGTGGAATGACTCCCTCTTCACAGATTGGGTGACTTCCCAATTATAGGCCAAGTGTCATATCTTTTTATAGAATTCAATTCATCAAAGTTGTATCTCCAATTTAAAGCTACCATAGGTCCAAAGATCAGATGATTCGACCCATCTGATCTATCCACTCTGATATGTAAAATCGTGCAGATTTTTCAAAGATTGTTATTAACATGCACCGTGTGAATGGTTCCAAAGCTCTTATAGGCTTGATTATTTTGGCGGAGGCATGTGGAAATCATGGGCCACTAGTTGAACTACTTGGATTGATTTAAGAGGGACCCCATATAAAAAAAAGGGCTCTCATGGCCACAATCTGTGTATAATAAAAATTATCAAGTCTATAAAATGAAACCCTAAAAATTGAGGCAAACCAAATCCTCACATTTTGCGATGCATCCTCGTTTTCTGTGACAAACCGTATAGACTTCAAATTGATCCCTGTTTACTAAATCATATTTAGTCTAAATATGAGCATACGTTAATATTCAACTAATCAAACAAAAACTAGAAAATAGCATCAACAATCCAAAATCTACTAAAGAAGATAAAAATAAAACAAGTAGGTTCTCATTTCATTCTTGCAACAACAAAAACCCTAAATCGACCAAAAAAGGGAACCTTAAAACCCTAGCCTGGTGCGGCGCCAGTGCCTGCATTTCGCATTGTTCCTGTAGATATACGTGTAGAAATCGACTTATTAAGAAGCTATAAAACAAAATGAAAGGAAAAAAAAAAAGAGAAGACAAATAAATAGATTATATATTACAAAGAACAAATAAAAATTATAGATACCTAATGGTGTTATCCGTCCTCATGCAAATCCAGTGAGGGATTGGCTTGTTCTGACTCATCTTCTTCACTAGCTTCTTCTTGATTATGAAGGTTTTGTGCGACGACTACAAATCATATGATGAACTCTATTAGATTCCACTGTAAGGAGTTTAAGCGAGTGAGAGAGAGTAGAGAGAGTGTGTAATAGTCTCACATCGGATAGGGACAAGTCTTGACCTTAGGCTATATGTGATTGTAAACGCTACATATCACGATGCCTTCTGGGTGGGGACGTAAGCCCATGCCAGAAACAAAATCTCAAAACTGGACAATGTCTTCCGTTGTGCGCTCTGATACATGGATGACACGTTTTGGGTGGGGACGGCGAAACGTAACGCCCATGCCAGAAACAAAATCGGGGCGGGGAACTAAGCCCATAACCGGATAATATTGTGGCATGTGAGTCTGGGTCGTTACAGAATGGTATCAGAGCTGAGGACGACTCTTCTATAAGGTTGGGGGGATTATAATAGTCCCACATCGGATAGAGACAAGTCCTGACCTTGGGCTCTATGTGATTGCAGACACTACATGTCATGACGCATTCTGGGTGGGGACTTAAGCCCATGCCATGAACAAAATCGGGGTGGGGACTTAAGCCCAAAACTGGACAATGTCTTCTGTTGTGCGCTTTGATATACGAATGACGTGTTTGGGGTGGAGACGGCAAAATGTAATGCCCATGCCAGAAACAAAATCAGGGCAGGGACCTAAGCCTAGAAACCGGACAAATTGTGGCATGTGGGTTTGGGTCGTTATAGAGAGAGAGTCACCATTTTCATTTCTAGGTTTCAGATTGAAGTTTGCGTAGAGAGACCAAACGATTGAAACCCTAATTTCAGAAGAAAGTTTGCTCGTATTATATAAAGCTGAAAGATCGCACGAGCACGATTTTGGTAAGCGTGAGAAGCAGTAAATGGGCTTACACTTGCTGGGCCTGAATTGGGCTGTAACGAGTGGGGTCTACCACATGACCGACCCGAATAACCCAATTTTCGTATGAGGTTGGACGCATAAACTTGACCCCTATGTTTGGATCGGACATGATAAAGCATCAGTCCACCCAACCCGATATTTTATATACAAAACCAGGGAAATAAGCAAGTCTTAGGCTATGTTTGGGTTAGCTCTTTCTGGGTAAAGAGTAGCTCTTTTGCTCTTTGACACAGACAAAAAATAGCTTTCATGTTTGATAACACAGCTCCTCGCCCCATTTGCTTTGGCAGGGAGGTATTTTAAGTGATAAAATTGCTCTCTATCTGTTCTCTACGAGAGCAGATTTTATCTACACTAATAAAGAACAGGCACAAAGCTGCTTCTGCTCTTATAAGAGCTAACCCAAACACAACCTAAGGAGATTTTGAACCAAGCCAGACCAAGTGAGGTAAGGTTTTCAAGTCAGGTCTGACATAATACCCTTAACCTGTTTAGTCGAGTCCAGCATATTCCCTTAACCCATTGAGCAGCCGAAAAGCCGATCCGACCCATTAAATACTCTAAGCCTAAATTTGGAGCTTGCATCCAAATGTGGCCCAACATTAGTTTCAACCCATGTTACTTAATTCACTCATTATCCTAGCGAGTTGCGAATTGAATTGAGTAGAGCGAATCAATTTGCAATTAAATTCAATTTGATTCAACATGACAAGTGAATTAATTGGTTAATATTAAGAATTATGTTTTAAAATCATAAAAAGGAGATTTGAATCTATGACTTTATGATTTGTATGTTTTCTAACTAATCAAGTGATCACATATATTTCTTTTATTAAAGAGTGGAAATTTAGATTATAAAATTAGCAAATACTTTAAAATTCATCTTAACCCTTGTGAATTGGGTTGATAGAAGCGAATTACGGATTGCGAACCTAAATTCGAACTGAGCGAACTAGCGAATAGAGTAACTTTGGTTTCAACTTTCATCTGGTTGGGCTGTTGGCCTATGAAATTATGGGGATCTAACAAGTAAACATAAGTAGGAGCGAATATATGTGAAATTAGGTAGACGGGCTTGCATATATACCCTTGTGGTACATGTCATCAATTATTTACGTGTGTCACACATTTCCATTCATGCTCTATATGTATGACACTAAGATCCGAGATTTTAAACTTTGATGGGCCTAACCAAAAGTAAACAGTTACATGGGGAATGACTCCCTCTTCACAGATTGAGTGACTTCCCAATTATAGGCCAAGTGTCATATCTTTTTACAGAATTCAATTCATCAAAGTTGTAGCTCCCATTGAAAGCTACAATAGGTCCAAAAATCAGACAATTCGACCCTTCTGATCTATCCACTCTGATATGTAAAATTGTGCATATTTTTTAGAGATTATTATTAGCATGCACCGTGTGAGGGTTTCAAAGCTCTTATAGGCTTGATTATTTTGGCGAAGGCATGTAGAAATCATGGGCCACTAGTTGAACTACTTGGATTGGTTTAAGAGGGATGCCACATATAAAAAAAAGGGCTCTCCTGGCCATAATCTGTGTGAATAATAAAAAATATCAGGTCTATAAAATGAAACCCTAAAAATTGAGGCAAACCAAATCCTCACATTTTCCGATGCATCCTTGTTTTCTGTGATCCACCGTATAGAGTTCAAATTGATCCCTGTTTGCCAAATCATATTTAGTCTAAATATGAGCATACGTTAATATTTAACTAATCAAACAAAAACTAGAAAATAGCATCAACAATTCAACAATCTACTAAAGAAGATAAAAATAATACAAGTAGGTCCTCATTTCATTCTTGCAACAACAAAAACCCTAAATCGACCAAAAAAGGGAACCTTAAAACCCTAGCTTGGTGCAGCGCCAGTGCCTGCATTTCACATTGTACCTGTAGATATACGTGTAGAAATCGATTATTAAGAAGCTGTAAAATAAATAAAAGAAAAAAAGAAAGAGAAGACAGAAAAATAGATTATATATTGCGAAGAACAAATAAAAATTATAAAAACCTAATGGTATCATCCGTCCTCTTGCAAATCTAGTGAGGGATCGGCCTGTTCTGTCTCATCTTCTTCGCTAGCTTCTTCTTGATTATGAAGGTTTTGTGCGACAGTTGCAAATCATATGATGAACACTATTAGATTCCACTATAAAGAGTTTAAGAGAGAGAGTGAGAGAGAGTAGAGAGAGAGAGTGTAATAGTCACACATCAGATAGGGACAAGTCCTGACCCTGGGCTATATGTGATTGGAAATGCTACATGTCACGACACCTTCTGGGTGGGGACTTAAGCCTAGGCCAGAAACAAAATCTCAGAATTGGACAATGTCTTCCGTTGTGCGCTCTGATACACGGATGACGTGTTTTGGGTGGGGACGGCGAAACGTAACACCCATGCCAGAAACAAAATCGGGGCGGGGACCTAAGCACAGAATCGGACAATATTGTGGCATGTGGGTTTGGGTCGTTACAGAATGGTATCAGAGCCGAGGACGACTCTTCTATAAGGTGGGGGGATTGTAGCAGTCCCACATCAGATAAAGACAAGTCTTGACCCTGGGCTATATGTGATTGTAGACGCTAAATGTCATGACGCGTTCTGGGTGCGAACTTAAGCCCATGCCATGAACAAAATCAAGGAGGGGACTTTAGCCAAGAGCTGGACAATGTCTTTCGTTGTGCGCTCTGATACACAGATGACGCATTTTGGGTGGCAACGAAAAAACGTAACGCCCATGCCAGAAACAAAATCGGGGTGGGAACCTAAGCCTAGAATTGAACAATATTTTGGCATGTGGGTTTGGGTCGTTACCATATTCGTTTTTGGGTTTGAGATTGGAGTTTGCGCAGAGAGACCTAACGGTTGAAACCCTAATTTCAGAGGAAAGTTTGCCCGTATTATATACAACTGAAAGATCGCACGAGCACGATTTTGGTAAGCGCAAGAAACAGTAAATGGGCTTACACTGGCTGGGCCAGAATTGGGCTGTAACGTGTGGGGTCTACCATATGACCGACCCGAATAACCCAAATTTCATATGAGGTTGGACACATAAACTTGACCCCTAGGTTTGGGTCGGACATGATAAAGCATCATTCCAACCAACCCGATATTTTATATACAAAACCAAGGAAATAATCAAGTCTTAGGCTCTGTTTGGGTTAGCTCTTTCTGGGTAAAGAGTAGCTCTTTTGCTCTTTGACACAGACCAAAAAGTGCTTTCATATTTGATAACACAACTCTTTGCCCCATTTGCTCTGTCATGGAGCTATTCTAAGTGATAAAACTGCTCTCTATCTGTTCTCTACGAGAGCAGATTTTATCTACTCTGACAAAGAAGAGGCACAGAGCTGCTTCTGCTCTTATAAGAGCTAACCCAAACACAACCTTAGGAGATTTTGAACCAAGCTAGACCAAGTGAGGTAGGGTTTTCAAGTCAGGTCTGGCATAATACCCTTAACCTGTTTAGTCGAGTCCGGCATATTCCCTTAACCCATTGAGCAGCCGAAAAGCCGATCCGACTAATTGACAACTCTAAGCCTAAATTTATAGCTTGCATCCAAATGTGGCCCAACATTATTTTCAACCCATGTTACTTAATTCACTCATTATCCTAGCGAGTTGCGAATTGAATTAAGTAGAGCAAATCAATTTTTAGTTAAATTCAATCTGATTCGACATGATAAGCGAATTAATTGGTTAATGTTAATAATTATGTTTTAAAATCATAAAAAGGAGATTTGAACCTATGACTTTATGATTTATATGTTTTATAACTAATCAAGTGATCATCTATATTTCTTTTATTAAAGAGTGGAAATTTATATTATAAAATTAGCAAATACTTTAAAATTCATCTTACCCCTTGCGAATCGGGTTCGCTTGATAGAAGTGAATTACGGATTGTGAACTTAAATTCGAACCGAGCGAACTAGCGAATAAAGTAACTTTAGTTTCAACTTTCATATGGTTGGGCTGTTAGCCTATGAAATTATGGGGATCTAACAAGTAAACATAAGTAGGAGCGAACATATGTAATATTCGCACATCGGATAGGGGCAAGTCCTGACCCTGGGCTATATGTGATTGCAAACGCTACATGTCACGATGCCTTCTGGGTGGGGACTTAAGCACATGCCAGAAACAAAATCCCAGAACTCGACAATGTCTTCCGTTATGAGTTCTGATACACGGATGACGTGTTTTGGGTGGGGACAGCGAAACGTAACGCCCATGCCAGAAACAAAATCGGGGTGGGGACCTAAGCCCAGAACCGGACAATATTGTGGGATGTGGGTCCGAGTCGTTACAGAATGGTATCAGAGCTGAGGACGACTCTTCTATAAGGTGGGGGGGATTGTAATAGTCCCACATCGGATAGAGACAAGTCCTGACCTTGGGCTATATGTGATTGCAGACGCTACATGTCATGACGCGTTTTGGGTGGGGACTTAAGCCCATGCCAGGAACAAAATCGGGGTGGGGACTTAAGCCCAGCACTGGACAATGTCTTCCGTTGTGCGCTCTGATACACGGATGACGCGTTTTGGGTGGGGATGGCAAAACGTAACGCCCATGCCAGAAACAAAATCGGGGCGGGGTCTTAAGCCCAGAACAGAAAAATATTATGGCATGTGGGTTTGGGTCGTTACAGAGAGAGAGAGAGTCACCATTTTTTGTAAAGACCCGTATTTTGGACCCGAATTAGACCGACCATGTGTACGTGTTTGGCTCGATGACCGATGTCTCCATGCATTTGGATTAGTATTCAGATGTGATCGTGCGGACGGATTTTGATTTAAAGCCCGTTTGGAACCTCGTGTGAAAGTTGTGCACCGACCTCGGTGTGGCCGCTCAACACAAGACTTGAGTTTTTAAAATTAGAAAGCTTAACACACTTTTGAGGTGTGTGTGTTTAACACCTCTCACAAATCTTCTTATAAGAGAAGAAGTCTCTCCCGCATTACACTATGTTACATTATTGCTTAAGAAAGAGGGAGACGAGTACCCAACCACCTAAAACCGTAGCCGTGTTTAGGGTCGTTTGATCATCATGAAGCAATGCCATCAACCATCGTAAGGAGATCGGGTTGGAAACCTTCTTATTCTAGAACTTCTTTTGTAGAAACCCATAAATATTAGGCGAGTTTGAATCGACTTAGATTCGTTCTTGATAATTGGGAGAGGTTGAGATCATTAGAAACGTGTAATAGTCATCCTTGTGAACTCGTAGGATCGATCGCAGCACCAATCATCAAGGAAATCCGCTGATTTCGTTTCGAAACTCCGTTTGTGTGACTCATTTTAAAGTGTGGAGTCCTTGATTAAAGGTATATTTTTATTGAGTTTAAGGTTTAAAATCAATAGATTAAACTTGGATTTTATTTTGGGAATGTGTGGGACTCGATTCAGGTGAAAACAAGGTCGCATCGTTGTAGCTCGCTCGAGTGAGGATTATCATCACTCGAGCAAGGAAGCACCAGAAGTTTGACTTAGAAGTCATATGTTAGAAAAAGGTGTTCTCTGCCCTCGCTCGCGCGAGCTTAAGTCCTCGCTCGCACGAGGTATCTCTGAACTCCGAAACTATCTTGGTAGTTTAGTCGTAACTTTTTACTCTGAACTCCGATTGACATGATTTTTTTTGTGTTGGAAAGAGAACAACAAACTCTACAACTTTATTATTTTGACTAACTCGTAAATCAATATTTTCGAAGGTCAAAAGTTTAGGAGAAGGTTACGTTAAATTCTATATTGGCACAAACTTATCTGTTTCGACTCAATTTTGAGGAAACTCTTAAATAGGTCTAAATTATTAGTGATTAGAGTTAACCTGAATGCATTATCGTATATTTGGGATATAGATTAAGGGTGAGAGGCAATCAATAAGATTTTCTTTGACTTCGCGTAACTCCAAGTTGTGGTAGGAGAATCTCACCACTACCGCATTTTATTTTAATTCGCATGGATATTTTGAATTAGAATCTTTGAACTTACATATGCCATTAAAATCACATCTGTAAACTGAAATTGATATAAAAAATTAAAATTTTGAATCTACCTGAACCTTGAAACCTGAATCTGCTTAAACCCTCAAAAGCTGAAAATCTGAAATCAAGAATTTGAACTATGTATAAGAAATTTGCATCTGATTTATATTAATATCTGCATCTGTTTTATGATTGACTTGAATGACCCCTCAAAAATTCCTGAACATCTTCCTGGCACAAGTTTCCCTCATGACGTAAGGGCTTGTTGCATCCTGAAAAAGGCTTCATGAACGACGATAGTAAGTAGGGGTTTCAATCGGCTATATTCCTGCTCTCGAGATATAGTTTACTCAGGAAGTATTTTAAGTTGAGGATTAAGTCATGAATTATTGAACTTTGCATATAAAAGTTAGAGAAATTAAGATACTGAAACCTCGCATCCGTTCTTCAATATGTTTTCACCTATTTAGAGATTGATTCTACATATGATTTTTCGCACTTAAATTTTATCTTTTATCTGCATATTTGTTTTGACATGTTATATTCTGATATATGTTTTGAAACCATGTTAGTTAAAATATAATGCTGTTGATGTCTTTCTTCTACTGAGCTTTGTTGGTTAACTCACTCCTACTATACGTCACAGGTCCGAATCTTGGCGTGGCGATTTAGGTTCTTGAGGCGATCACGATTTCATACACGAGGAAGAGCAATCGGTTTGCGGATAATGGAGTGCGATGTGAGATCGTTCCCACGAGGATTAGTTAGAAATTGATAATCAGAAATAGCAATTAACCAAAAGAATTACCATAGATCTATCTTAGTATTTTCTAAATTAAAGACTTAAGAACGTGAAAAATGAGATAAGCACTAACCACTAATTAAAATTTAAACAGATTATAAAAGATAAGGATCGGAATACTAAATCCCGCCATCGTAAGTTTGTCATTTATGTTATACAAATCTGTGAATTGAGATGTGAGATCTTCAAAAGATATCTAAAAAGAAGCACCGATCCCAAACACACGTGAGTTCTAAAGTATAGATCTGAGATCACAGAGATGCATGATTAACACCCCATGAATGTATGATTAACACTCACACCTCAGACAATACTCTGAACTCAATCTCTAGATAGATTCCAAACTACTAAACTAAAATCAAGGAGATGTATGATTAACATCTCATGAGTGTATGATTAACACTCACACCTCATATGGTAGTAAAATCTAACCCCGAGATGAGTAATAATTAGGATAAAATTATTATTACAGATCTGAAGTCATAGGGCATGATTAGCTTCTAGATCTCAACTTGCAATCGGATTATATCCATTATCAATAACAATATTAGGGCCTTTGAAAGCATCTGGCATCTCAATCACAGATTTGCATTAATATAAATGACTCTCTCGGATGGGGTTCATCAAATCCCTATCCTTAATGAAACTAGTCACACATAATTGAAATAAATAATAAAATAAAGACAGAAATTGAAAATGACATTAAAATACTGTAAAGAATGACTTACAAAAATCCACAAAAGCTTTAATTCAATGCGTACAATCCTTTCTTGAATGCAAAAATTAAACTAATCTTTGATCTAAAGCTAGGAAAATGAAAACTAGAAACCTGGAACCACACGGACTGGATGCCCTCTCTAAAACTCTCAAAGCCTAGAAAAATGCACACGGAGGAGATATCTCTGAATCCCCAGATTTTTCTCTTTTAATATCTCCCAGATCCGGAATTCAAGTTTTGAATTTAGTCGATTGATCGACTCAAGTGGTCGATCAATCGACCAAGCTTGACTTCGAATTTGAGTTTGTTATGTCGGTGCATCGACCTTAATGGGTTGATTGATCGACATAACAAATGGTTAGGGTTTGCTGCAAAATTTCGGTGTTTGTTTGACTTTGCATTTTTTTATACTCCGTAATGCATCTAATGACCAATTTCACCTGAAACTCATAAAACTTCACAAATTTCATTAGATAGCCTTCATCAGATGACTAAATGTAGGTCTTTAGGGGTAAAAAATATTATCATATTTCACTACTCATCACACTCCCAAACCTATACTTTGCTAGTCCTTGAGAAAAGGAGAAGATAAACAAAATTGAAAAATAAACTAACAACCTAAGAAAAGTAAATAATGCCACTTTCGTAGGGAGCACGATTGCATTTAGTGTATGCAATAAGCCTTTAAACCCCTAAGTGATCCCTAGTGGAAGAGTTTTGTCTCCTAAGGGTTTTCAGCGAAGTTACCCACAAACTTTAAGGCATTTTCTATAATTGACTTTGTGGGCTTTGTTAATTGCCTTTATCATGCAATTTCTCCTTATACAATATGGATGTCATGTCATTCGCATTAATTAATTAGTTACGTTAAGCCAATACTTCAATTTGCAGATAAATCCATTACCCACCCTTAGACGTGCCATGTGTAATCATCAGACCAACTTTGATTGATCTGAAAACTTATCATATTTGTGAACCGTAAAGATTTATGCTTTGATTCAAACCTTATACTAGGTGTACTTTCAAAATAAAAAAATTTACTGATGATGGGTATATTTTCACACACATGTAAGGGATCAATACAAAGCAAATAAAAGGTCTCACATGACAGATGAAACACGATGCAATCAATGAACAAAAAATAAATCTCATAAGAACAGATACTTGTATATCATAAGCATGTCATATCAGGTGTCATAGGTATCACATATTCACTCTCCACACAGCAGTTACCAATGCAAGATCGGATCATGAAGGTCTTTTGTAAGGTTGTAATAGGGCTCAGATAAGGATAAGAAAGAAAGGAAGTTGGGATTCAAAATTTTTGAGAAATTAGAAAAGGAACCAACTTCTTATTTTTTTTATTTCTCTTCTCTTTCTTTTCTAATCTCTCACTATTTTTCTCAATATTTTTTTTCTTTTTTTTTATTATTTTTTTTCAACCTCTTTTTTTTCTCATTTTTCTTCTTCTGAATTTCATTTTCTTAAAGCACCTCATATTTTTCATTCTCTTTTTTTTTTTTTTAAATTCTTTTTCTTTTTCTCTCCTTTTTTTCTCTGCCATATAGTCTCAGTAAACATCACAACTCAGTATCTCTTCACTTACTCTCTTTTCATTCATTCTCATCCATCGTTCATAATTTCTCAGAAATAAAAAGGGTAAGACTAAATTTTCAAAAATAGTGTAGGGGTAAAAGTTAACATGACTTATCAAAAAATATATAAAGGCAAATTTTTTAATAGGCTCAAAGGGATACTAGAATGATAAATTTACATGAGGTGGAGTATTTTAGGCACAAACGAGCCAAAGATGACCTCCAATCATATCCTTAAAAGATGGTAACTTTGTCTATTTGTCTCGAGAAAATATATGATACGTTCTACTACAATGATATGAATTTTAATGTCATGCAAAGTCACAAGTCAAAATAAAATATATGAGATTATGCAAGAATAATTTGTATTTAATGACAATTCCGAGTTTATGTAAGTACTCATCAAAGACGTGAAAATGACTCTAAAGCTCACTTGGATTTAATCTCCACTAAGATCTTTCAGTTCATAATTTTTAGATAAATTTTCTTGATTTATTTAGCCCTTTGGAATGAGTCAAACATTATGACTCTTTTTTTTTTTTTAAGGTGAGTTCAAATTTATAAGTCAAACCCCACATTGTCTTTTTCCTTCCTAATGTCAATGATAAACATAATGACACTTGATATTATTCCAGTGAGATTGTATAATTTAGCAATTTCAAATTCCACAAATCAATTATGTAAAACAAATTCCTTCGGAAAGATCTTCAAAATGCACAGTCGATCGATCGAGGTATATAGCCCGATTGATCGACTAAATTCGATATATATATATATATATAGACAGAATTTCTATAAAGTACGAATTTACCACCCCCAAACTTAATTTGTGCAATGTCCTCATTGTACCAAAATTGAGGAAGAACCCCCAAACCTGCAATAGAGCACTTACACCAAAAGATAAAGAGGAGGTGAAAAGTATCTTTGGAACGAAAAAGAAACTTATTGATGTAGCTATGTGAATTTCACTTATTGAAAATAAGAAATTAATAAATCCCAAATCTAGCTAAAAACAAGCAAAGATCGAGCAACAAAGAAAAACTAAAATAAATCTTAAAACATCCTAAAAAGCCTACAGATATTTCAACAACTTCGTTAAGCATCAGCATCATGTCCCGAACCTGGCTTCGGTTTGGGAAAAGAAAAATTCCACATTGCGTCGGTAAAACGGCCAGGATGAGAGGAATCTAGATTCACATCAGGTGGAGGTGGGGTAGATGGAGCAGTGACACTACTTGTGGCCAGATCCTGCAGCGTAGTAGCCGGATACAACTTTGCCCATGTGTCAGTAGGGAGGAGATCAACAATCGCTCTCGGGATTGATCTCGGAATGAATGCAGCCAATGGAGTACGACTGGGAATTGGAGGTATTGGAGATGATAAAGATGGAGACAAAGGGATGGGCGATGGTGATTTGGCTATGGGTGAGGGTAATTCGAGATCAATCATCTCAATATCATCCATATCGAATGGCGGCTTGGCTGATTGGTTAGTTTTCTTTCTTGTTGGTTCCCCCCAAATTGGAAGAAACATGAGATCAAGGTCCACCACATCTAGGTTAGTTAGATCAAATGGAACAAGGCGTCCATTATGCCTTACCCTTTTTCTGGCAGGTCCCTCCATCTTTTTCATCGTCGCACGGGTACAATAAATTCTTTGAGCCATTGATGCTTGAGAGTAGGGAGAGGATTAATTGGAGATGACAAATTTGGTGAAGTTCTCAGGGTTGTTAAAATAAATAGAGAAAGAGTTAGATAACATCTAAAAGAGTCCTACGGAGGAGAAGGGAGAGTCCTAAAAAACTAAAGAGTTTTGACGAATTTTTCAGTATTTTTTTTTTTTTTTCCGAAAACGGTCAAGTCGATTGATCGACAAGGTCGGTCGATCAATCGACACCTCAAGTCAACATAAGTTGACTTTATAGACCCGCGATTAATCGACAGTGTAAGTCAATTAATTGATGGTGCATCTGAAATAGAGACACAGTTTTGTTTTATTTATTATTATTTAAAAAAAAAAATTATTTTTCACACTGCCGATTGATCGACATATTCGGTCAATCAATCGACAAGGCCAAATCTTCACAGAAGAAACCGAAAATGTTTTTTTTTTTTTTTTTTAAACACTTGGGTTGCCTCCCAAGAAGCGCTAAATTTAGTGTCGCTAGCCCGACATTCCCAATTTATAATTTCATCCCGATTGATCGGGGTTGCTTAACGCAACTTCATCAAAAATTTCAATGACATTTTCAAAAAACAGTTTCACCTGTTGCCCGTTGACTCGAAATGTTCCCCCATTCCGCAGATTACAGAGTTCAATTGCTCTATTCGAAAATATTTGATTTATATGAAATGGACAATTCCATCAATTTTTAAGCTTCCCCAGAAACAAATGAAGTCATGAGTTGTATAACAACACCTTCTGACCCATAGTGAATGATTTTCTTAAAATGAGCTGATCATGAACACGCTTCATGCGATCCTTGTACGATTTTGCACAGTCATATGCATCAACTCTTAGTTATTCTAATTCTGCAATTTCTAAGCTTCACTTCTCACCCGCTTTTTGTAAATTAAAATTTAGAGACTTAATAGCCCACTAAGCTCGGTGTTCTAACTCAACTGGTAGATGACAACCTTTACCAAAAACCATCCTAAATGGTGACATTCCAATGGAAGTTTTGAATGCCGTCCGATAAGCCCAAAGTGCATCGTTCAATTTTAACTACCAATCTCTCCGATTAGGCTTTATCGTTTCTCTAAAATACGTTTTATCTCCCGATTTGAAACCTCAACTTGTCCACTGGTTTGAGGGTGGTACGATGTAGCCACTTTGTGTGTGATCCTGTACTTTTTTATTAACTGAGCAAAAACTTTGTTGCAGAAATGCTTTCCACCATCGCTAATGATAGCACGTGGAGTACCAAATCTCAGAAAGACCTCATTCTTAAGGAATTTAACAACCACCTTGTGATCGTTAGATTTGTAGGCTATTGCTTCGACCCATTTTGAAACATAATCTACTGCAAGGAGGATGTATGAATTCCCAAAATAATTCGTCAATGGGCCCATAAAGTCTATTCCCCATACATCGAACACTTCAACCTCAAGAATTGGATTTAAGGGCATCATATTTCTCTTTGAAATTCTTTCTAACATCTGACAATTGCTACACGACATGCAGTGCTAGTGACAGTCCTTGAAAATTGTTGGCCAATAGAATCCACATTGAAGGATCTTAGTAGCAATCTTTCTTGAGTTGAAATGTCCCCCACAGGACAACTCATGACAGAATGAAATGATTTTTGACTGCTCAGATTCTGGAATGTACCTTCTGATAATTTGATCAACACAATATTTAAACAAGTACGGATCCTCAAAAAAATAATGCTTTGCTTGTGCCAGAAAAATAGTTTTCTCGTTCTTATTCCAATGCCCTGGTACTTAATCTGTCACTAAATAATTGATCAGATCTGCATACCATGGTAATATTTGATCGCAAACAATTGTTCATCGGGAAAATTTTCCAAGATTGGGGCTAGCTTGTCAGATTTTTTAATAATAATTCGAGATAAATGGTCAGTCACCACATTTTCTGATCCATTCTTATCTTTAATCTCTAAATCGAACTCTTGCAAAAGTAAAATCTACCAGATCAAACGGGCTTTTGCATCCTTTTTCGTAAATAGGTAACGGAGGGTCGCATGATCCATAAACACCACAACTTTTGATCCCAACAAATAGGATCAAAATTTATCTAGCGCAAAGACTACAGCTAGGAGTTCCTTTTTCGTGGTGGAGTAATTCAATTGTGTATCATTCAACGTGCAACTTGCATAGTAAATTACATGTGGAATTTTATCCACCCTTTGTCCCAGTATTGCTCCTACCGTATAATCAGATACGTCACACATTATCTCAAATGGCAAATTCCAATCCAGAGATTGGATTATTGGGGCTTGAACAAGTTCAGCTTTAATTGCCTCAAAAGATTTCAGACATTTCTCATTAAAAAGGAATGGGATGTCTTTATCGAGTAAGTTGCACAAAGGTTTCGCGATCTTACTGAAGCCCTTGATAAGTCGTCGGTAAAAACCGGCATGTCCAAGGAAAGACCTAATTTTCCTGACTGTTCGGGGTGGTGGAAGGTTTGAAATCAAATCTACTTTTGCCTTGTCCACCTCAATACCTTTGGATGAAATGATGTGTCCAAGAACTATACCACTCTGAACCATGAAATGACATTTCTCCCAATTCAAAACAAGGTTCTTTTCCTTACATCTCGCAAGAACTAGAGAGAGATTTTATAGGCAATTGTTAAAACTATCCCCATGGATTAAGAAGTCATCTATAAAGACTTCTAAAAATCTCTCCACCGTGTCCAAAAATATACTTAGCATGTATATTTGAAAGGTGGCTGGAACGTTGCAGAGCCCAAATGGCATTCGCCTATTGGAGAACGTTCCGAATGGATATGTGAACGTTATTTTCTCCTGATCTTTTGGTGCTATGACTATCTGATTATATCTAGAATAGTCATCAAGGAAACAATAGGATTGATGTCCTGCCAACCATTAGAGTATTTGATCAATAAACGGAAGAGGGAAGTGATCCTTCCTTGTCATTGAATTCAACTTTCTATAGTCAATGCACACTCTCCAATCGGTTTGAACTTTTGTTGGTATCAGTTCATTCTCTTCATTCTTAACCACAGTTACTCTGGAATTTTTGGGAACCACTTGTGTCGGGCTATCCCATTCGCTATCGAAAATAGGATATATAATCTCTGCATCTAGTAGCTTAATAACCTCCTTTCTCACAACGTCTTGCATTATTGGATTCAATTTGCGTTGTGATTCTCTAGAGGGTTTAGCGCCTTCCTCCAAATGAATTCGGTGCATACATATCGTTGGGCTAATACCCTTAATGTCCTTAATAGACCATCCGATTGCACTTTGATGGCACTAGAGTACTTCAATGAGTTGTTCCTCTTGATCCTTATTCAGTTTTGCTGAAATTATTATCGGATCAGTTTCATCTCTGCCCAAGTATGCATATTTCAAATCGGCAGGGAGAGATTTCAATTCCAGCTGCAATTTCTCTTCTTTCCTTGATTCATCTTGATTTTCTTCCTCCTTGACCTCGTCTTTCAGTTGCCATTCATCGTCTCCCAAGAGTGGTGTTGAATCTAACATTTCATTAACATCGTGGATCACCCGATCCACATCGAAGTTTTTATCGAAATATACTAGACACGCTTCCGATGGGTCCTCATATTTCGATGCAAAGAATGTATTTTCCATAATGTTATCAATCATGCATATTTGTGCATGTTCCTCATCTTCAACAGGTTGTCTTGCAATGTGAAAGATATTCAGCTTTACGGTCATGTTCCCGAATGACAAATTTATTATCCTATTTCGACAATTAATTAATGCATTCGATGTTGCTAGGAAAGGTCTTTCCAGAATTATTGGAACATTATTTTTCAATTTAGGAACAAGTTCGGTATCCAAGATAATAAAATCGACTGAAAAGTAGAAAGTGTCTACTTTAATCAAGACATCCTCGACTATTCCCCTGGGAATCTTGATTGACCTATCAGCAAGTTGAAGGGTCATAGCTGTGATTTTCAGTTCCCCCAGTTCGAATTCTTTATAAACAGTGTATGACAACAGATTAACACTTACTCCAATATCTAGAAGTGCTTGATCAATGTGATTCTTCCTTATGATGATTGAAATTATAGGACAACCACCTTGTATTTAATCGGAAGTCTCGCTTGCAATACTGAACTTACCTGTTCTGCCAAGAAAGCTTTTTTCGAGACGTTAGTCTTCCTCTTGATTGTGGCTAAGTTCTTTAAAATTTTTACATATGAATGGCATCTAGGAAGGGAATATTGATCTTTAACTGCTTGAACAATTCAATTATTTCTTCCTGATCGCGATTTTTCTTTGGTCCCATTAGCCTTTGAGGATATGGGGCTTTGGGCACAAAACTTCTTTCTCTCTTATTCTTTTCTTCAGTCTTTTTCTCGTCTCTCCTCCTTTTCGACTTCCTCATTCATCTCAATTTTATCTTCAAGTTCAGACTTCTCATCTTCTTCACGCATCTCTACTTTGTTGTCAATCTACTTTCCAGATCTCAATGTTATGATTGCTTCGATTTGTTACTGATTTTCTTCATGTGATGAGGTTGAGGCCTGCTCGACAACCATCATCCTCTTGGGTTTGGAATTGGCTGGCTATGAAATGATCCATTTTCCCTTTCACATAAGAGTACTACCAGTTGACCCAGTTGAGTTTCTATCCTTGATATTGAAGAAGTATTCGATTGGATGAACTCCACATATCCTTATTCTGAGGATATTGGTTCTGAGGATAGCGCGGTGCAATACTTCCTTGTTGATTATTGAATCCAGGCGGTGGGAAAGTTTACGCAAAACCAGGTTGACTCACGAGTTGCTGTGCAAGTTGGTTCTGATATCCCAACATTGGTTGTGAGAATTGATAATTCTGGTTAGATTACCTGGATTGCCCATTTTGATTCTAATTTTAGTGCAATTGGTGTCCACCCCAATAGTGTTGTTATTGGAATTGCCCTTGACCAAACTGTTATTGTGGTCCTTGATTGAAATTTTGATTTGGATAAGAATTCATCCCTTGTCCTCTTGCTTGAGGTCTTTGATTTCCTTACCTTTATAAATTTTTTTGATGATATTTCTAATTATTCGGGTTGTTTTCATTGAAAATATTTCCCTGGTTTCGACCGTAGGTGTTCAATGCATTTAATTGCTCGCAAGGGTATTCTGAATAATTCTGCACTGAAGAGCAACCATCAGATGTGTGCATTAGACTTGCACAATATGAACATGGGTCTGGCTGTACATTCACAACACTCACGTTCTTCGTCAACTTCAATTCCTCAACTTGTTGAGTGAGGAAATCTATTTTTGTCATGAAATCAGGTGTTTCTTTCACCACATACAATCCTCCTTTCTTTGTTGAGCCTCCTGCTTGATCGTGACTCTTGTTTGTTTGATCTCGAGTTTTCGAAAAGTCTCATTGCTGTGAATCTTTAGCCAACTTTTTTAAGAATTGATAGGATTTATTTTTCCTAAGTCCAAGGAATCCTCCACTGTTTATTGATTTGATCAGATGCCAATTGGCCTGATCCAGTCTGTTATAAAAATATTGGACCAATCTCCATTTTGAGAATCCATGATGCGGACACTTTAACAAGATATCCATGAACCTATCCCAAGCTTCATAAAATCTCTCGTCATCTTCTTGTGTAAAATCAGTGATTTCATGTCTTACGGCATTAGTCTTCGCTATGAGAAAGAATTTTGATAAAAAAATTTTGACCATCTGATCCCAGGTGATTATGGATCCAGCTGGTAAGGAGTTTAACCAGGCTTTAGCCTTATCCTTTATGGAGAAATGAAACAAACGTAATCTCATGGATTCTTCACTGAAATTTTGATATACTGACGAACAGACTTCAACGAAGTCTTTGATATGTTGGTATGGGTCTTCTCTATCCATGTTGTAAAAAATTGGAAGGATTTGAATCACATTTATACGGATCTCAAATCTGCCACTAGGTATGGCAGGATATGTGATGCAAGAAGGGGTGTTTGTAGTTATAGGAGCAAACAACTCTCTCAGAGTTGGTTCTTCCTCATTTTCAGGTAGGTCGATTGATCGATCAAAGAGTCTTCAATTGATCGAGGGCTTAGGTCGATCAATCGAGTATCAAATTTCAAAATTCGATTTTTTTTTTTTTTTTTTTTAAGTTCAGTTTCAAAAATCAAAGATTACGGAGGAAAAATCTGCAGATTTTTTGGAGTTGATTGATCGATGGTTTAGGTCGATCGATCGATCTCAGTATTTTTTTATTTTTTTAAAACTAATAAAATTACTTATTTAGACCTATAAAAATTCCTAAAATTAATTTCCTATTTCCTAAAATTTTTGAATTTTCTTCGCCTTATCCTCAGCAACGGCGCTAAAAACTTGTTATATTTTTAAAATGTATTTTACTTGCAAGTGCATGAATCTTTTTGCAGATAGTGGGTGCGGAGTACGAGATCGTTCTCACGAAAATTAGTTAGAAAATGATAATCAGAAATAGCAATTAACCAAAAGAATTATCACAGATCTATCACAATATTTTCTAAATTAAAGACTTAAGAACTTGGAAAATGAGGTAAGCACTAACCACTAATTAAATTATAAACAGATTACAAAAGATAAGGATCAGGATACTAAATCCTGTCATCGTAGGTTTATCATTTGTGTAATATAAATCTGTGGATTGAGATGTGAGATCTTTAAAAGATATCTAAAAAAAAGCACCAATCCCAAACACACGTGAGTTCTAAAGTATAGATTTGAGATCACTGAGATGTATGATTAACATCCTATAAGTGTATGATTAACACTCACACCTCAAACAATACTCTAAACCCAATCTCTAGGTAGATTCCAAACTACTGATCTAAGATCAAGGAGATGTATGATTAATATCCCATGAGTATATGATTAACGCTCACACCTCAGATAGTAGTAAAACCTAACCTCGAGATGGGTAATAATTAGGATAAAATTATTATTATAGATCTAAAGTCATAGGGCATGTTTAGCTCCTAGATCTCAACTTACAATCGGATTATATCCATTATCAATAACAATATTAGGGCCTTTGAAAGCATCTGGCATCTCAATCATAGATTTGTATTAATATAAATGACTCCCTCGGATGGGGTTCATCAGATCCCCATCTTTAATGGAACTAGCCACACATAATTGAAATAAATAATAAAATAAAGACAGAAATTGAAAATGATATTAAAATATCGTAAAGAATGATTCACAAAAATCCACAAAAGCTTTAATCCAATGCGTACAATCCTTTCTTGAATGCAAAAATTAAACTAATCTTCGATCTAAAGCTAGGAAAATGAAAACTAGAAAATTGGAACCACAAGGACTGAATACCCTCTCTAAAACTCTCAAAGCCTAAAATAGAAAAATGTACACGGAGGAGATATCTCCGAATTTCCAGATTTTTCTCTTTTAATATCTCCCAAATCCGGAATTCAAATTTTGAATTTAGTCAATTGATCAACTCAAGTGGTCGATCAATCGGCCAAGCTTGACTTCGAATTTGAGTTTGTTATGTCAATGCATCGACCTTAATGGGTTGATTGATTGACATAACAAATGGTTAGGGTTTGCTGCAAAATTTTAGTGTTTGTTTGACTTTGCGTTCTTTTATACTCCTTAATGCATCCGATAGCCAATTTTACCTGAAACTCAGAAAACTTTACAAATTCCATTAGATAGCCTTTATCGGATGGCTAAATATAGGTCTTTAGGGGTAAAATATCATCATATTTCACTACTCATCACTAATCCAAACACAATCTTAAGAGATTTTGAACGAAGCTAGACCAAGTTAAATAGAGTTTTCAAGTCAGGTCTGGCATAATACCCTTAACCTATTTAGTCGAGTCTGACATATTCCCTTGACCCATTGAGCAGCCGACAAGCCAATCCGACCCATTGACAACTCTAAGCCTAAATTTAGAGCTTGCATCCAAATGTGGTCCAACATTAGTTTCAACCCATGTTACTTAATTCACTTATTATCCTAGCGAGTTGCGAGTTGAATTGAGTAGAGCAAATCAATTTGCAGTAAATTCAATCTGATTCGACATGTTAAGCGAATTAATTGGTTAATGTTAAGAATTCTGTTTTAAAATCATAAAAAGAAGATTTGAACCATGACTTGATGATTTTTAAGTTTTATAACTAATCAAGTGATCTACATTTCATTTATTAAAGGGTGGAAATTTAGATTATAAAATTAGCAAATACTTTAAAATTCATCTTGCCCCTTGCGAATCGGGTTCACTTGATAGAAGCGAATTACGGATTGCGAACCTGAATTCGAACTGATCGAACTAGCAAATAAAGTAACTTTGGTTTCAACTTTCATATGGTTGGGCTGTTGGTCTATGAAATGATACATGAGTCCGATTTAGACAGTTTTAAATCAATTGAGTCCATATTTGGTCTAAGAATTAGAGCATTGAAAGGACCTTTCCTTACTACAAGAGGACCGAGAAAGACCCACCTCTAGTGTACTAGTTATTGTCCCTAAGTTTTGGTTTTACCTAGATACCACATGTGCAATTATGGGGATCTAACAAGTAAACATAAGTAGGGATGATCAGATGTGAAATTAGGTAGACGGGCTTGCATATATACCCTTGTGGTACATGTCATTAATTCTTTACATGTGTCACACATTTCCATTCATTCTTTATATGTATGACACTAAGATCCGAGTTTTTAAACCTTGATGGGCCTACCAACATGGACCTAAACGTATATATATAAAGAGAATTGGTGTTCTCATATTTTCATTGAGCCAACTTTCAAAATGGCAAAACCCTCCTCAACTATGGAAGGTTATTTTTTTATCAAATCATTCATTCATTGTGGAATTAGTTATATATATCCCTCTAATTTGTTAAATTTACATCTTATTTGAATAAATTATAAATATTTATTAGGTACAACCTTTTTAAGTATATATTCTATATAAGTATGATGTATTTAACTTTTCTATTTAATATTCTTTCATGCTTCATGCTGTTTCAGAAAGCTTATCTTTGCATCTTTCTATTTTGTGCATACTCTTTATGTGTGTGATGAGAAACTTATAACACAAAGTTCTTCATTATTGCAAATGGGAATACAAACCTGCGTAGCTAGGAACCCTCGCCACCTTGTGAGAACCTCACCATATGCCGGATATAGGTACATGCTGGATACGGGAACCTTAAAACCCTAGCTTGGTGCGACGCCAATGCCTGTATTTCGCATTGTACCTGTAGATATATGTGTAGAAATCGATTTATTAAGAAGTTGTAAAACAAAATGAAAGAGAAAAAGAAAGAGAAGACAAATAAATAGATTATATATTACGAAGAACAAATAAAAATTATAAAAACCTAATGGTATCATCCGTCCTCTTGCAAATCTAGTGAGGGATCGGCCTGTTCTGTCTCATCTTCTTCGCTAGCTTCTTCTTGATTATGAAGGTTTTGTGCGACAGTTGCAAATAATATGATGAACACTATTAGATTTCATTGTAAAGAGTTTAAGAGAGAGAGTGAGAGAGTCACCATTTTCGTTTATGGTTTTGAGATTGGAGTTTGTGCAGAGAGACCTAATAATTGAAACCCTAATTTCAGAAGAAAGTTTGCTTGTATTATATACTGCTGAAATATCACACGAGCACAATTTTGGTAAGCGCGAGAAACAGTAAATGAGCTTACACTTGTTGGGCCTGAATTGGGCTGTAATGGGTGGGGTCTACCATAAATTGACTCGTATAACCCAATTTTCGTATGAGGTTGGAGACATAAACTTGACCCCTTAGGTTTGGGTCGGACATGATAAAGCACCATTCCACCCAACCCATTATTTTATATACAAAACCAAGGAAATAAGTAAGTCTTAGGTTGTGTTTGGGTTAGCTCTTTCTAGTTAAAGAGTAGCTCTTTTGCTCTTTGACACAGATAGAAAATTGCTTTCATGTTTGATAACACAGCTCCTCGCCCTGTTTATTCTGGCAGGGAGCTATTTTAAGTGATAAAATTGCTCTCTATATGTTCTCTACTAGAGCAGATTTTATCTACTCTGACAAAGAACAGGCAGAGAGCTACTTTTGCTCTTATAAGAGTTAACCCAAACACAACCTTAGGGGATTTTGAACCAAACACCCACGGATATAAAAAAAAATTAAAAATTCCAGACCTACTATGGAGTTTAGGCACAAAAACTTTTTTAGTGCACATGGAGGAAGCAGGCACTTGCATAGATCAAATTACAATATTCAAAAAAAAAAATGCTTTCTAAGACCAATTGAAAAGGCTTCATGACCTCTTATTTCCATCCCTAAAAACTAATTATAGTACCATAGGTACCCCACTGTAGGTCATATTTTAGACTGAATAACTCAATGAAAAAAAATGGCATCTTAAGTGATTCTTATAAGACCCAATTTTCGTATCTGATTTATATGCTAAGTTTGAAATTTTTATGAGTTTTTTACTTGCAAACAGGTTTAGATGTGCACTAAGACACCAACTATATTATGTGGCATTCTTGACTTGTGAGTCCGAAACGATGGGTACACTTGATCGTTACTCATATGTACATCAAATTCTGCGTATTCAATTTATTTTGTAGGTTCGAAACAAAGGTATATGATCTGTAGCTTGAGAAAATGCGTATACCGGATACGTATATCTAATATGTTACTGTTAGGCATGCACCACTACACGAGAGGACTCGCTCACTTACAATTCCGCCAACGGTGCTGGTATTTACAGCCGAAGATTATATCTCTGCACCCTAGGGTTTTCACCGTTAAAACTGTTGACTTCCCTGAATTAGATTGTGGAGACTGTTTTTCATCTCAATCTTCCACACAATAGATCTTGAGATCAATGCCCACGTATCGAAGTCCACAAGGTGCACATTCCTAAAAGTGACAGTCATCATGGGTGTACCATGAGAGGGGTTCTCGGATCACTTTTGGGGATGTGTTCTCCACATAGAATCAACATCTAACCGTCTGACAGATGGTCTATGATCTCAAGAGCCACTATGTGAAAGATTGGAATGAAAAATGATCTCCATCACTTGATTCAAGACAGTCAATTGTTTAACAGTAGAAATTGTAAGCTGCAAAGATCAAATCTTTAGTTGCAAATACCAAAACCCTTCTACCAAACCTAACTTTTCAACAAGGATTAATGCGGTATCTCCCGCAACAAAAGATTACCAAGCCCATCAAACCTGTAAAAGAAGGATGGCATTCACAGATATCAGGGCTCTCAAAATCTCTGAAAGTCAACATCGGACAAGTTTCCGCTGCAAAAAAGCGCTTCATATGCTTAATATTCTGTTAATGCTGGTGAGAAGAGTCAATTCCTTTTACAAAACAATAGAATCTTGGTAAACATCAACCACACCTTGGCGTATAAAAAGAAGAATAGAAAAAAGGGTCGAAACTCATAAGTCACCAATGTTGGTTTGTATTGGGGAATGAAATACAGTAGTATTAATTTTATACCAAGAAATATAGGAGGACCATGTTTTATATTAGGTAGCTCTATTCGCACCTATCGGATTACTAATGACACCTATGCTAAATAAGATTGATTGCTTTAAATCAGAAGATGGAGATTATTTTTCGTTCTAATCTTTTCGATGATGGAGTTTGATATGATGGGTATACCATCAAACGGGAATTTTTTTATCCCACTTGGCATACATCCCAAAAAGTAATTTAAAAATCATGTGGCACACATCACGACCAAACGTAATTTTCATGTCACTTTTTGGGATGGGTGTCACTTGGAATCAAAAATTGATCATATGATGGTATGCCCATAGTTGCAAGATCCACTGTGTGATAGATTGGGACGAAAACCGATCTCTATCATCTGATTAAAAAATAATTAAGTGATTTTAGCATAAGTGCCCTCCGTGGTTGGGTAGGTGCAAATAGAGGTACCCTTTATATAATTTAGGGATTTTTACATTTACCCCCTAAGATATGTTGTATTTACATTCTGCCCCATGTATTTCACCTATTTATATTGCGACCCATGTCATTGTGTTTCGTTTGCATTTTGCCTCCTACAGGGACAAATCAACCGTTGACTACTATAAAACTAAGCTTTGACTGTTTGGAATAAGATGATGGAGTATATTTTACACCATAATTTTCTATCCAAAAAATCTTGAGGTCATGAGTCTACCATCAGATGGTCAAATTTTGATTTCATTTGGCAGATAATATAAAGAGTGATCATAATCGTGGATGTACATCAAACATGGTCCTTGGATCACTTTTCAATATGTGTGCCATGTGAATCAAAATCTGGTTGCCTGATGATAGACTCATAGCTTCAAGATTCATTCAGTAGAAAATCATGGTGTAAAATGATCTCTATCATCTGATTCCAAGCAGTCAAAGTTTAATTTTGTAATAGACAACGGTTGATTCATCATTAGAAGGAGCTAAATGCAAAGAAAACAGAAAGGTAGGGACCGCAGTGTTAATAGGTGAAATACGGAGGACAGAGTGTAAATATGACATATCTTAGGGGGTATATGCAAAAATCCCTATAATTTATTATATACCAACTTGTCTATTAATCTAGATTGTTAATCTCTAAAAATTAAAAAAAGAAGATTGTTTAATCCGATTGCGTGGGAACCTTGTGCCAGAGGCAGTACATGAACCAATATCAATCCATCTGCGCAAATAAATTTTGTGACTTCGCAGATCTCGATCATATGTGGAGTCTGTGTAGGTACTACTTTTAACCATATAGACTGACTGAGATTAGTTCGTTTACCTGCAGAGCACATCGCTTGTGTTCCCAGCACAAACTCTTACCTTCAACGCCTAAGCAATTCATACAAGGATACTTATAAACGCCCCCAAAATTATTGATTCCTTTGAATTAAATGATGGATATCATTTTATACGATAGCTCTTGAGATCATGGCGCACTTATCACACGGTCAGTTTGTGATTCTACGTGTCACAAATCTCTAAAAAATATCCTAAAATCATATTTGATGTGTATCATATGATTGAAGAGTCATTTTTTGAGAATATATGATACGTGGATTTAAAAAATTACAGTCTAATAAATGCACCATGATCTCAAGATCTATTGTGTGAAAGCTCGGGGTGAAAAAACAAACTCCATCATCTAATTCGAAGGAATCAATAATTTTCAAGAGTATTGTGTGGAAGCTCGGGGTGAAAAAGCAAACTCCATCATGTACTTCGAAGGAATCAATAATTTTCAAAAGGTCTGAGATGTGAGCACTTTCATAAAATCCGTGGGCGTGTTTAGAAATATATCTTACATAGAATTGATTCAGTAAGGAATATTTGCATAATTGCTTCTAAAACTCATTATTTGAAACAAGTGGGTTGCATGTGAGATGCACATAGAGATATCATAAAAATAGCCCTCATACAATGGAACCATAGAAGATAATGGTTTTGGACCGACATATAATTTAAACACTAATATGATATTTAAATGAACTAATATTATTAAAATTAAACTTTTTCTCTCACACCATTTACCCGAATCGGCAAACCGAGTCAAGCAAGTCACGTATGGGGTTGACCCGACGGTTGACAGCCCTAATTTAATGTGAATTTTGGATGATTATCTAGCTGAGATAATTCCGGCTTGCACTTTGTGTAAATGATTAGAAAATGCATCGGCGACTTTGGCACCCGAGAAGTTTGGGAGAAGCATACCAAATGTCAATATGGGAGAAAAAAACTCAAATTTCTAGCTTAATATATATTACCTAATCAATGGTTCATTCAATTTATCTTTATTCGAAAATTAATTATTGGCTAGCTAATTTGAAAGGTTAGTTTCTAAATTATATTAGAATATAATTTAAATTTAGGAATAATTCATCTATATATTGAATGAAGGAAATTATTAAAAAAAATGTCTCAACGTCCGTGAGTTAGTTTATTTATCTATTCTTGGTGATAAAAACTGCAATGAGATTGAGTTAGATTATTTATCTACTTATGGTGATAAGAACTATGATAAGATGAATATCATATTAGAGATGTTTTCTATTACACATAAGGCATATCTTATTTATCCCCATGGCCACCCCATGCCTAAGCCTAATCCTTCCTCCCTTAGGAGTCGAGACTCTTTTGTAAATAGAGTTTGATGCCCTACATAATTTTTATATTGTTCCAACTTATTTTGAGGGATAAAGAACTTATAATTCTATCTAGTAGGAGTTGAAAGGTCATCACCTGGAGCTTTTTTTTTGGAAAAGGGAGATCTACCAGCTTCATAAGATTTTATAAAATTCAAAAAATAACTTCTAAACTGTTGGTTTTAATTTTTATTGAATAAATAAGATAAATTAAATTCTTATCGAAAAAAAAAAAAAAAGATAAATTAAAACAATTAAAAAATTCAGAGTTATTTTCAATATTGACCAACAATCGTTATATGTTTAAGTCTACAAGCATATATATATATATATATATATAAAATATCGAAAAATAAATTTTAAACCCACAAGTCAAAGTTTGACGATTTTCATTGGTCCACATTTCATGATTCAAAATATATACAGTGGAGATGAGTTTTTAATTTTTTTTTTTCAAAAATGATCTAAGCAATACACCCAAGGTCCACGTGGTACCCAAAAATTGTTTTGGGTGCCACGTGGAAGGTTGAAGGACGGTGACCGTCCTCCCATAGAGGACGGAGGCCTTTTCCTATATATATATACTAGTAAAAAGCACGTGCGATGAACGTGAGCAATTTGCACCCAAAGGTTGATCTCTAAGAGTTCATTTCAATCCCATGAGTTCATTTTGATCCCATGAGTTCTTCACAATGTTGAAATTATGTTGACTACTTTGAATAAGATTATAGAGTCCATCTTTGGTCTCAATCTTCCACAAAATAGATCTTGAGATCATAGGAATCCTATCTGACGGGCTACAAATTTAAATAAAGTGTGCTATGCTTGTGGTTTATTAAAATGCAATCACTTGCAGTACATATAACATAGGCTAGAATTTGGGTCATTTAACTTTTTGAATTACAATTTCGTACTTAAAAGAAGAGTTCGTTTACGATGAGTAGTTCAACTATCATGGTGGGGAAAGTGGTACATCCATCCATGTGACCTGGTAACATGCACGAACTCTCATACACCGAAAAATCTATACACATTACATGGTTGCATGGATAGGTGGACCACTTTCCTGCCCATGATATAGACCACCCATCAAAGACAAACTCCTTAAAAGAATGAATCCAACTTCTAATATAATAGAATACTTTAAAAGGAACTGTCACCCAAACTCATAATAGAAGGTGAATGGGTGATCACTGCTTGTACCAATCCGTTAAATGCGCATTAGTATACTCAAACTAAAAACAAAAAAATTGTTTCAAAAAAAAAAAAAACTAACTAAAAACTAAAAAAAAATCAATAAAAAATCAAAAAACTACATTCGCACCAGTATAGGGAGACAAAAAATCGTGTGGATCCTTTGCAAATCACATATAAAAGAATGTGTCCATCTCTTCAAAATATTTACATTATGCAAGAAGAACTTTTTATACTTAAAAAATTAATTTACATACCACTTATAAAGAGATATTATTACGTAATAATAGCTGAGAGCCACAAAGTTCAAACTTTAACAAATCACAAACGTGGGTGAGCAGTGACATTTAATCCTGCCCTTTCGCACTCATGAACTTTTAATGGATTTCTTTCTAATACCATTGGGATCTGCATCCATATGTTGGACTACTCAATGCTCCAGAACCCTCATATTGAAATGGGTTGCTCAAAGATCCAACATCTAAAATAAAACAAGTTTGAACTATTTAGTGTTTTATGGTGCATCCAGAAAACAATATCTATGAAATTATAGTCACATAACAAAAATAATTTTAAGATATTCTAATTCCCAATCAAAGAAATATTCCTGAAGAAATCAAAGACTGATGAGCATAACATAAGTATAAAAAACAGACAAATCAAACACATTCAAGGATGCTAGTGAGATGTCTCCTCAAATCTAAAAGAACCTCTATGAATTGAACATAGATAGATGCACTAATTTGTTTCACTTTTCTTTGGAGGATTAAAAAATGGTGTTGCACAAATTTAGTATGTCTAACACCTTTGATCCCCAAGATGCATGGTGTTAAATCTTTGTGAACGCCTACCATTTTCATAAAAAATACTCCCTGTCATATTTCCTTCACTTAAGGACATACCTATTATCCATATCAAAACATAAAAAAGAAAAATGATAAAATAAATCATGAATAAAGATATTATATATATATATATATATATATATATATATATATATATATAGAGAGAGAGAGAGAGAGAGAGAGGCCCGGGGCTATGTGCCCATCATCAAGTGGCCATCATGTGACGTCCATCGTGAGAATCAAGTGCCACAACAACTTAAGCAAGGCTAATCAGATCCCATTAGAAAAATTATTTTTATGACTTTTTTATCATTAAAAATGTGATCAAAGTTGGCGAAAATCAATGCCCCAAGGTTTTGGAGCGTTACCTTAGCTTTGACCCATCAAACGGAGGGCATAAAAGTAAAAAAAGTAATATTTTTTTTAAATCACATGTCTCATGGTTGATCAACTCAACATGGGGTTTGTTTTGGGTTGATCATGCCACGTGACATGTAATCTGGCGACCGGGTGCACAGGCCATCCTGTGCACCCGAGCGCATACTCCTCGCTCCCATATATAAACAACATAGAAATATGGCCTGTGCACCCGAGCGCATACTCCTCGCTCCCATATATAAACAACATACAAATCACATACACCTACTTGCATTCAATCATAGAGCTATTAAGGTTCTCTATAGCTCCATTTATAAATTTCTTGGTCTTTAACTCGATGAATCAATACTATCCCTTTGTTCTTCCCTTTCTCAAACATATTGACCTTGCAAGATAAAATTATCCTAACTTTTAACTTGAAAATATTTTTGATGCTTCACTGTATCAACCAATTCATTGATATTCTTGTGCTACTAAAAACTAATGGTCAGATCACACATAAATATAACTAAAAAATTCACAAAATAAGAAATATATTGAATAAAGAAGAATTCTCTATATATTTATAAATTATAATACATATTTCACCTTTACAAATAAAATTTCAATGTCATTCTTTTTTGTGTTTAGGTCTCAATGCTACCGCATGATTTTTATCTATGTACCATTCAACAACTTGTGATTCTTGATTACAGGGGTGCTTCCTATAAATCATAATACATATTTCACCTTTGCAAATAAATTTTCAATTTCACTCTTTCTTGTGTTTGGATCCCAATGCAACCACATGACTTTTATCAATGTCTTATTCAATAGCTTGCGATTCTTGATTACAGGTGCGACAAAAAAAAATAAGAAAATCGAAAAAATAGGATTGGAAAATAGACTAAGAAAAAGGAAGAAGACGATAATCCCCCCAAAAAAATTAGATACAAGATTAAAAGAGTCTTGAATTCATACTCTCCTTGTTTGATGTAGCATAAGATATATGGCTACCATATATTTTTTTTCCCGCAAAGTCAAATAAGCCAAAGTGACATTTGTGAAACCGGATATACCCTATATCCTATGGAAAACAACACATATCTATGTGAAACAACAACTCATAGCTACTTTAGAAAGATTGTCACATCTACATCTATATTAATCATAGAGATCCATGCCTCTTTAGATATTGTGTACAATCATATCCCACCGTATGTACTATTTTTTTTTTCTTTTTAATGAAATTTTAGTAAAAAAATAAAAAATATAATCCCACAGTATAACACAAAAAGCTTGTTTATATAGAAAAGATATGCATTCTTGTTACTTATCATACTTATTGAAGATAAATGACTCACTCTTTTTTGAAAAGACACATTGAAAAGTGACACCTCACTTATGTTGCTTTGAATTTAATTAATCAATTTTACTCTTTATAGGGACATTGTAGATAGCTAGAACCCATCTACAATATTATCAGGAAATATTATCACTTATACGACCAATGATGGAAGCTTACAATAAAAGTAGGGTATTCCAAAACTTACCCTTCAAATTTTCTATTTTTCTTCTAAACATTTGTATAGGAGGCATGTATACGGTACATCAACTTTAAAAATAATACCATTTTGGTCATTGATGAAATTTGACGGACCAAATTGCTAGACTATCAACATTATATATATATAATGTCCAATGTAAGTATTAGTTGTTATTGATCTTTAAATTATTATTTTTTCAATACTAGTCTAAAAGGAGATATTTGTATATTTTATCTAATAAAGTAAGATTGCAAAGATAAAAGAGTGGTGACCTTTGTTTAAAGATTATAAAAACAATTATTTACCCTTACACCCTTAAATCAAGATAAAACACAAACTTTTGAGGATAGTTTTAATATTAACATAGGTTTGGAGAGTGTTAATACCAATGCTTGCATTGGACATTAGCATACCTTATGAATAAAAAAGTGGACATATAGTATCCTTACAAAATTATGAAATACGGCTAAACTTAAAGTGAATATATGGTGTTTGGGTGAAAAGATCCTCTTATATTTCTTTAATTACAAAGTATCGAACATAAACATTCTGAGAGCCTTCAAATAGCAAAATAACAGCTTATAAACAAGCTCAAGTTTTCAATAGGAATTATATATATATATATATATATATATATATATATATATATATATATATATATATATATAGTGGCGGACGTATGTATGGGCGAGTGAGGACGTCCGCCCGCAGTGACTTTAAAAAGAATAAAAAATAACTAATAATTGTTTTGTTTATCTAAGAAGAGTCGGTAAAAAACAATCCCCTAAATTTTGCTTTGGGTATATCTGTTCGCACCCATGCCATCTCTAAAAGCGCCCACGTCCTAAACCCCTTGAAGACCATTGATTGCTTTAGATTAACGATAGAGATCGTGTTTCAGCCCAATATTTCGCAGAATAGATCTTGAGATCATGGCGCACCTATCGGACAGTAAATTTTTTATTCCATGTGTCATTAATCCCCAAAATATGGCCCTAAATTGACATTTAGGCGAGATGTCAGGACATATGATTCAAAGACCATGTTTTTGGATTTGTGACACTTGGAATAAAAACTCACCGTCGTATAGGTGCGTCATGATCTCAAGAACTCGTGTGGAATATCGGGATGAAACATGACCTCTATCATTTGATCCGTCTTAATCAATGATTATGAAGGGGTCTAGGATGTGGGCGCAAACAAAGGTACCCTTTTGCTTTTCTTATAAAATAAAAGAATTTTATTTGGCAATAATGCGGGGTCTACTTTCTTGATCGTTTTAAAGATAAAATTGAATTAAATCTTCAGCTAAAATTTAGCTGATTTTTTTTCCCGCCCACTGTAGTAGCTAGAATATGAAGGCCACTAATTTCTTTGCAATCCTTAAAATTCGAGATTCTTTCTTGTCAACTGAAGTTTTACATGCCACAGCCATTTGACTGTTTTGAATTTGAGATCTTGCTAAAAGTAACCCTAAAATTTCACACAATTGATCTTGAGACCACGGACTTGCCATCAAATGTTAGTTTTCTCTACATGGCACACACCCCAAAACGTAGCCCAAATTTGGTGTGATGTGTGTTTCATTATTTTTTAGTCACTTTATTGAGATTTGTGCCACATAAACCAACAAATTGACCGTCGGATGGTACGCTCATAGTCTCAAGATCCTTTGTGTGAAAGATTGGAGTGAAAAACGATCTCCATCGTCTAAGTCAAACAAATCAATAGTCGGTGATCAAGAGATCCTATGAAAAAAATTGAAGTCGGTGATCAAAAGATCATATGTAGGAAAGACCATCTAAGCCGTTAGATTTGAAAGTCATGATCAAAAGATCCCATGTTAAAAATTGGCACAAAACACAATTTTTATGATAATATATAATTTAAATATGATATTATATATTTTAATATCTTTTAAAATTATAAATATATATTTTTATACTTTTTTAATCCCAACAATTTGTCCCAAAGTTATTTCGAAATAAATCGAAATTAAATCTAATTTATCTTGCGCCTAGCCTAGATAAAAATCCTGGTTCCACCACTATATATATATATATATATATATATATATATATATATATATATATATATATATATATATACACTAATGTTTCAAATATTATATTTTTGAACAAATTTTTTATGCATATTGTTATAACTCCTTATATATAAGTGATTTATATCAATGTCTTCTATAGATTAGAATAATATTATACTTTGTCGAGTGACAAAATATGTATGAATATTATATATCTATGGGTAGAAAAAATAAAATATGTACCATCATCAATATCATCGATGCCTTGGCCTATCCATTTGAAGTTGGTTGGATATTTTAAAATAATATAAAGCCACTACAAAAAATAAGACTATCAGGGGCAACATCCAAAAACTGCTGCAATTAATTAAAAAATTATTAAATTATTAACGGCAAGTGTATTAACAGTAGTTTTGTTGTTAATAGCGGCAATTTATAGCTGCCACTAATAATCTTATTTTTTGTAGTGGGCTTTAAAGTATTAAGATACTTGAATGTCATCCACTTTGTTTTTAAAATAAAAATTAACTGAAAAAGGGTTGCTTTTGGAGGTTTTACATAAACATCATTTATAGTTACGTATATGGAACTTGGGATATGACTATAAAATGTAGAGTCCTATGTTTGGATGATGTTATGACCAAGGTGTCAAACTTGGAATCGGTATCGGTCCATGGAGGACAGATACGAATCGTCCGATACGTATCGGCCCCTTTGAAAAAAAAAAAACTCAAAGCCTCGGCTCAAATCAATACATGTCCCTATTGGCCTGATACCGATATCAAATTATATTGTCAATACGTATTGGTATCGGCCAATTTTTTATACCATAATTATGACGCAAACATTTTCTAAAGCATGACAACAATAATGATGCTCATTTAATGAGATGATTTTTCTTTATTTTTTATTTTTACAATTTTGATCTTTTCTACTTTGTTTCAAAAAAAAATTGATGACCTCATCAATATTTGAAAACACATGTAGAAACTTATTTCATTTGCATTTTCAATTTAAAAACACATAGAAATACATATAGAAACATGTTTCATTGTCTTATTTTTGTTACTTACACATAAATAATTGGCGTTCGAGACCTTCCTCTAAATAGCATAAAAGTAAAAGATGAAGCAGTTGAGCTTCGTTGCATCTTGGGAATGTACTTATTAATGCTCAATTTGCTATTATAATTCACAAAAAAGTGGGACTAATAATATTTCATGATACTAATGATTTTAACATCTCTTAGAAAAATGTTTAGGCATCTCCCAACGTGGGAGAAGAGATTGACTAGCACCACCAACACACAAATCAGTGAAAATAAACTTTTGGTCTTTTTCATCGGAGTAAGTTATTTAATTAATTAAGAATTACTACAAAAATAAGATGTTTTAGCGGCACTTACTGTTAAGGCAGTTTTTAATAACGACAAGACTAATAGTGACAGTTTTTGATAGCGACAAGACTAATAGCAATAATTTTTTTAATAAAAAATTTCTGTTAATAGTCTTATTTTTTGTAGTGAACCCAAGCACTATTTAATTAGTTCCGACTTCTTTTAGGTAAATGTATGCCTTAGAACATGCACAAAAATACCATACTAGTCAGTTGTCACATATAGATGAAATGATATTAAAATGCAACACAAAATCTTATGGTGTATATATATTATTTGCAAATGAAGAAATCAAGTAAATGATGGGTTAGCTGTTAGAGAAAAGTCTTAGAATCAAAGGATTTCAAATTTGTAGACAAAAGACATAATATATAGAGAGAGTGTGAGTTTAGCAAATACAAAAGCATGGATGACGATTTGGTCAAACAAAATACCATTTAGTACCATACTGCCGTAGATTTTAATATTTAAGTTCTATTATATACCATGATAATTAATTTAAAGGAGACATTCCAAACATGATCAATGTAGGATAAGAGAATGAGAGATAGATAAGTGGTGTGTTGTATGATTAGCAAGTGCCACTTCAATTGAAGGGACATTTTAGAAGATAACAATAAACATATATTATTATATGATGCATAATATAAATCCTAGGAGTGCCCCCAATAAGAGAAATTTATATAATATTGCTTGAGATGATTTGGGCATGTTTATTGGAAAGTGATGTGTTCTATAATCCATAAGTGCCACATCAATTGGAAGGGTCTTTTTTTTCGTATAAAAGGATAATAAAACGTTTTAAAATTGGCTCCAAAGTATTTGGTCTATGAAAAAGTGAAGGATTAATGTAGATGAGATGGGTAGATGGAAAGAAAAGATAAAATTAGTAATAAATAAGTAAGTGAAAATGTAAGGGTAATCCTATCAAAAGAAAAATTTATAGATTATCATTTGAGATTATTTAATCATGTCAATCATAGACGTGAACTCATCATGATTTAACCATGTTAATTGTATCCTTCGTTTGAGTAAGCTACATTTTTCATATATATATATATATAGAGAGAGAGAGAGAGAGGTTTCTAAGATTAACTTGTAGGGTTAAACTTTATGACAAGACCCCAATAACAGTGACATGTGGCACTCTTCTCCCAAAGTTTAACCCCAGCATAGGATTATATATATATAAAGAAAATTGATATACAATCTCAATCTAATGAGGTGGAAAAGAAAAAAATTGCATTTCACGTTTCAGTATATTGGCCAAAAAATTGCATTTCACCTTTCATTTTATTAGCCATTAGTGACTCTTCACTATGATTATATGATTATTTATTTATTTTAGTAGACTTTATCGATCAATCTTGCATATGTCCTGTGGCACCCAAATGTGTATTTTGAGTGCCATCTGGCACGAAAGTGGCTCTATCCTATATTAGAGAGAGAGAGAAGAGAGAGAATATTTAATTTAATGTTACTATTTTAAGATATAACTAAAAATCCTTTTGCGTGTACGGTTTATATAATCATACTGAATTATTTTATGCAATCATAACTAAATTATGAAAAAATATTTAATTAGAGAAGACAAAATAAGCCATCATCAGGCTTTTCAAGAGGAGAAAAAGAAAATGCATTAGTCATCGTAAAGTCATATGGATAGCCTTGCCCCATCTATTTCAGGGTCAATTCTGCGAGCCCAATTTATTCAAAATTGAATGTTTGTGAATTTAAATACTATCAAGCAGACATTGATAAAATATGTTAGCATAGATCCATTCATACCTATCGAATTATTGGCTGCTTTGACTCAGATGATGAATATCGTCTTTTGTCCCAATCTTTTACGCAATGGATCTTGCCACTATGAATGTACCATCCTACAGTCAATTTTTTCATTTCACATGACACACACACACCCTAAAGTAACTTGATAATCAAGTTGACGTGTGCAACATGATTTTCGGGCCCTTTTTTGGGAAATGTGTCATGTGGGGTAAAAAAATCAAACCATCTAAAGGTATACCTATGGTCACAAGATCCATTGCGGGAAAGATATTAGGATGAAAATTGATCTCTATCTTAGTAGTTAATGTTTTTCAAAGTAGGTGCCCTTACTAAATCGATAGGTGTGAATAGAGCTACCCAATATGTTACCCTTAATTTGAAAAAGGTGATATAACACATAACATGTCAATGGGTCCCACATTTATGATAGATGACTGAATCATTGATCAATCAATGTGTTTGCACCTACCCTATGGCTTTTCAAGGTATAGTATATTTAAAATATTAAATATTAGCAAGGGTGCGGGCCAGTGTCCAAAACTAAGGATCAAAATTTTGGGTTTTGTTTTCGTTTCGGTTTCGGAGGGGACTGGAATCGAAATTTCGGCCGAAAGTTCAACCCTATACAAAAACGATTGAAATTTCAGTCCCAAATTATCATTTTGTTGGGGACCGAAACCGATAATTTCGGTCATTTCAGCCAAAATTTTAATCCTCGTCCAAAACCATAATTCTAAGAATTTGAGTAATGCATTTTAGTTAACATTTTCTTAACAAATGGGAAATGGTCAGGTCAAACCAAGTTGAATCGGATTTTGAGTTCACCCACATCTACAGCTCTTAGATAGTTTAACTACATTTGCAACCCTTAGATTTGTCAACCACATCTACAACACTTAGATATGGGAGAATCTTGACTCTCATGATTTTTACTTTTAATAGGATGACCTGCAGTCAAGATTCTCCTATTTCCAAAGATTATAAAAGTAGTTAAACTCGAAATCTGGCTCAACCTTATTGATCAGAACATTGCGCATTTCAAAGTAATATAATACTCTTGGCGGTCACCAAAATCTCAACTTTATTTAAAAAGTGAGAAATTAAAATAATACTTATTCATGAGACAAATAAATCATATCTTAATTGTGACTTTTTCGTATCTTTTTTGTCTATGAAAAAAATAATAATAAGAAAATAAAAATAATAAAAAAAAATCACAAATTTTAAGATTAAATTATCATAATTCATAAATTTGTGACTTTCTGAATAAATTAGTGACTTTTTCAATATTTTTTATATTTCTCATACTTTTAATCTTTTTTTTTTCCAAACTTCTAATTTTTTTCTCCATTTTCCCTATTTTATTTTTTCGAACTTTCTAATGTGGTAGAAAATCCTAATAGCGGGAAATATTCTTCTTTTTCTCTAGGCATAATGGGTTTTGATTGACATTTAGATATTAAAGTGGTAAGTGATCTTACACCATTAAAGCAAATTTTATTGTTATCTCATGTGGGATGCATTTATAAATAATTTAAATGGTCCAAGTGTCGGTCCATGATTGGAAAATGCTTCAGCTAAAGAATGTCCATTTAAGCCGATTCTTTGGTGAACTTTTGGCATTTTCTATGTAAAAATAAGAACAATGTAAGAGATGATGTCACCATGATGGATTCCGATCAAAGATCAAAAATTTGGATTTTGTTTCGGTTTCGGTGGGGATGAAAACCGAAATTCCAGCCGAACGCATGCTCCAGTGCTGAAAACAACCAAGTTTTTGAGTTATCGTTTCGATTTCGGTGGGGATCAAAACTTAAACATTTCGGCCGAAATTTTGAACCATGCTTACGATCAAATTTTACACCTTTAATGGTGTAAGTACACTTAAATACCAAAATGGTGCTTAAATAAAGACTAAGATTGCGTTTGGGTTAGCTCTTTTGGGGTAAAGAGCAACTCTTTCATTTTTTGGCTCTGACGAAGAATTACTTTTATATTTGATAACACAACTCCTCGCCTCATTTGTTCTAGCGGAGAGCCGTTTTAAGTGATAAAATCATTCTCTATCCCAGAGCAGATTTTATTTGCTAAAAATCTGCTCTGATAGAGAATAGGCAAAGTGCTCTTATAAGAGCTAAGCCAAACACAGCCTAAGAGCTATGGCATTTTTTTCTTATTGACTTTCAGCCTTTATTTTAATTTTCTCTACATGAGCTTTTGCATTAAACCTAGAAGATTAGGCATACTCATTTTAATCGGAGAATTGTTACTCCCACACCAACTTTTGTTACACCCATACCACTTTAATAAAAAGCGTCTCTCTCATTTTAATTAAGAGTAGCTCTATTCACGCTTATCAGATTATTGGTGGATGCCTACACTAAAAACGGTTGACGGCATTGAATAAGATAATGACAATTGTTTGTCATTCCAATCATCCACACAATGGATCTCGAAATCATAAGTGTGCTATCAGATAGTCAATTTTTTTATTTCGTGTGACACAAATCTCAAAAAGTACCTCTAAATCACGTAAACCCCACTTTTATACCACTTAATAGACCTTTTTTTTTGCTTAACCCAATTTGCCAAGTGGCTAAATCATGCAACCAAAAAATATGCTCATCTGATGGTTCAAACTGTTCAATCTAGGTAGTTTAATATGGATCGTTACTCATATTTGATCGTAAAGCTCTTGGATTCGATGGTACGAATCTTCTAATGAGCACAATTTTTTAGGTGCGTAAGGTCATTAGATGTAGAGAATTTATTTTATCACTTAAAATAACTTTCAGTCTGAGCACATGGAGTGGAGAGCTGCTATACCAAATGCAATTTGCACTTAATAACTCCCTGCTAGAGCTAAAGACCTACTCTTTGGGGCAGGGAAGCTAAGCCAAGCGAAACCCCAGCCACTAGGATCGGCAAAAAAAATAATGCGGTATATGGCATATTTTTGACCTGAAACCGGACCCTAAAATTGAGCAAACCGAACCGATCCTGCCCCAAAACCTATTCAGACCAAAGCAAACCGATTTTGGTCCAGCTATATTTTGGTTTGGGGTGGTGAAAATCAAAAGTCTGATTAGGTAGGAATTAGGATTGAAAAATTGAAAAACCAAAAAAAATGGCTTAGAAATACAAAAAATAATTTGTAAAATAACCAAAACCATCCCGAAAAAAAATCAAAATTTTAGTATTTTGTTTCTGTTTCGGACATAAATTTTCAAATATTTTTAGGTTTTCTGCCTTTAATTTGTTTATCAGTTTTGGTTCTGTTACTTAAAACGAAGCAGAGAGGGGACACACTAAGATCCAGGTGACGTATCGAGCCTGGGTTACGTAGCCCAAAGGCTTTTATACACGTGCAACACTTATTGGTACAACTGGCACAATAGCCTAAAAATGACAAATAAAGTATGTATCGACAATTGGTCAAAGTTAAATTTACTTTGGATGGTTGGATTCTTTAGCATGCGCGATTGGTTGCCCTATGGTGTTAGAATGATCTTACACCTTTAAAATTGCCCTATGGTGTTAGAACGATCTTACACCTTTCAAATGATAGATCACATATTAAAGGATAATGGCCCGAAAATGATATTTTAGGGAGATTTGAATCTTTCGATCTGTGCTCTCTAATACCAAACCTTTGTTCTTGGCTTTTATTAAATTTCTTGAATTAGATGGTTCTCATCTACATATGACATGCCCAACAGCTGGAGGTTGTGTCAGATGGACCCGGATGTTTCAGCTTGTAGGTGGAAAGAGATGTTCATATAATCCTAGCCGTACACCACTCCTCTACTTAATCCAAACTTTAAACAAAGGGTACCTCTGTTTGCGCCCGTCAGACCCCTTGAAAATTATTGAGTTCTTTTAATCATGGAGATCATATTCCACCCCGATCTTCTACACAATCAATTGTGCGATTATAATGCTTATTAGATGGTCAATTTATAGTTCCACGTGTTACAGATTCTCAAAAAATGCCTTAAGTTCACCCTGACTTGACCTGGTGGGCAATGCCCAGACCCAAGCCAAAAATAGACCTGACCTGACCCGAATCGGTCTTGTGAAAAGCCCTCTATTTTACTTGAATTTTTATATGAAATATGGGGTCAGGTCGACCCGAGCCAATTCTGCCACACCCGAGCGGCCCAACATTTAAGTCGACCCGACACCCCCCCCCACCCTACCTAAGTCGGATGCTTCATGCTTGGCCCAACCCAACCCCGACGGCTCAACTTTATGTGCCCAGTATCGGATTGACCTGACCCATACACTATAACTGTCTGTCAATCAAGATCATTCAATCGATGATCTATCTCTTTGAGACCCAAATCAGATGGAAGAACATTACCCGTGTGATTGATGAGGATGACATGAGGTTATTAGTTGCATTTTTTAAATGGGAAGAACGCTAACCGTCGGATTAATGAATTCCCCATAAATCCATCATCTCTCCAAATGAATCACATTGATACAATTTCTCTGTGAAATAGATGAGAGAAGAAATAGCCAATTGATTTCCCAGTCTTGATCATTAAGCATCCAATCAGACGGTGTAAATTGTTTATACAAATTACTTGCTTGTAGGGCCCTAACACCATAACCTACCTCTCTTCCAGTAGTAAATGAGCACAAATGGGTATAGATGACTAACTTGTACTCAAATCTCTTGCGGTACAAACACATACAACAAAATCATACCTGTCAAAATGGATATGTTTTTCATGTTGACTTCCCAATAAAGGCAGATTCCTAGTTGGACGGCTGGGATGTCTTGACCCTACCATCTATTTACATTTTGTTTGTTACACCCACTCCCACATGGGGAGATTCTCTTCCAGGAAGACTAGGGGTCTTAATGGGCCAGACCCTGTTTGGGCCTTAAACCAGCCGATTAAAATCGGGCCCCTCTTGAAAGTAGCTCATATATGCTCTTATTACCAATTGGGCTGGGCTGGGCTGGGCTGATCTGGGCCAGGTCAGGCTTATTTTAAATCGGGCCTACCTACCTCGACCTATAACTGAACCATTTTCGGCTGAGCTGGGCCAGTCTTCCGGTTGCCTGACAATTTCTATGTTATTTATATAGATGATCTCATATGGCTGGGCTGAGCTTCGTTTGGGTCAGGCTTAATTGGGCAGATTTTAATTGGGCTTTTGGCAGACGTACTAAGCAGGCTGGGTCATTTATATTTTGGGCCTTCCCACCTTAGCCCATACCTGGCACATTTCAGGCCGGGCACGCTCAACCCTGGTCCATTGAGATTCTTATTGAAATGGGCCAGGCCGGGCTCAACCCTGGTATGTTCAGGCACAAGCATAGTCACCAAATTTTATGATTTTTTTCCAATTTTTTCTGTCAATTTTGGTCACAAAGTTTTATTTTTGATAATTCTTTATTAATCTAGTTTATAATTTATTTAATTTTTTTTTTCGAATTCAATTTTTCCAAGCTGATTTATTCCCGAACCTCGACTTGTTCACTATGGATTGAAATGTAACAGGCCCAAAAATAACGTTTTAGGGAAATTTAAACTATCTGATTTGTGGACTACAATACCAACCATTATTTTAGTTTGAATGGCTGATATTAAAGTTCATCAATCAATGATTCATATCCATATATAGGCATGCTTCTTTGATCGAGACATGTTCCAATAATAAAGTGCCACTTGGATAATTTAAATTGGTTGGAATGAGATACAAGTCTAATTGTAATGGATCATTTAAACACCATTTTAGTGTTTAAATGTCTGTGAGTGTACACTAGACACGCTTGGGTCAAGTACCTTATACGAATGTGTGCGCTTAACAAGTGATCACCATTCTGCGAACTGGGAGGCCATTTTAGTCAAACACACCTCCCCAAAGCCGACAAAGGGATCAAGCAAGCAAATATGGGACCGGGAATGATCAGGTACAATTGGTTGAACCTGATTTCGTGTTCATTCAAATCTACAGCCGATGGATAGAAGAGAACATGAAAAATGAAATTAGTGTAACTCAAGATTTTTTTCTATCCAACAGTTGCAAGTCTGATTGAACACAAAATCAAGTTCAACTAGTTGCACGCTAAGTGCCCTCGCACAATTTAAAAGGAGTGGAGGAGAAATTGAGCCTGATGCAGCCAAATTACATGCCACATGGCACAATCAATCTAAGACGAAACTTATTTTAGGTTATCGGCAATGTGGCACTTAATTTTACAAGAGAAAATTACATTGGCTAGCTCTATTCGTGCCCACACATTCTCTAAAAGCGCCCATGTGCAACCTCTTAAAAATCATTGATTGTCGGATCTGATGATAGAGATTGTGTTTCACCCAAATCTTCTACACTATGGGTCTTGAGATCATTTTGCATCTCTCCGACAATTAGTTTTTAATTCTACATGTCACAGATGCCCAAACAATGTCCCTTATGTGCAATGGCACACGTCACACTCAAAAGTGATTTTAGGGCCATATTTTGGGGATCGGTGACACATGAAATAAAAAATAGACCGTCTGATAGGTGAGACATGACTTTAAGATCCTTTGAGTGGGAGATCTGAGTGAAATAGCGATCTTTATCATCTGATCCAAAGAAATCAATGGTTTTGAAGGTGTCTAGATCAATTGGGACTGCCATCTGAAACACCATCTAATCCGTCCGATTTAAAGGCCATTAGATAATGATCTTTGGTAAGATTGACAAGAAATGCGATCATATCATCCAATTCGATAGTTGACTTTGTTAAATCAAATGATAGATATCATGTTTCATGAAAAACTTGGCATCAAAGATCTTTACATCATGGCCTTCAAATCAGACAGCTTAAATTGTATTCTCCACTTCAGAGGTCCCAAAATACAAATTATGAGATAAATCTCATGTACAAGTAGTCGTTGAGGCACAAATATATGCGCTTAACATGCTGTCTCTACTAGCTCGGAATTAAATCCAAAGAACGAGGACATTTTGGTAAAACAAACAAACCTCTCTAAATTTCATGACAAGACAAACGCGCCGCTCCTGAGATTCGGGACTTTTTAGATTTCGTTTTCCAGCTGCCGTCTAAACAGTGTCTACGTATACGAATACGTAGACCGTATCTTATGAAGATACGTATGGATATACGTATACACTTACGTTTCTCTGGTATACGTGCATGAATATGTACGTCATACTCCTGGGACCCACATGTTCACTTTCTTCTTCTCGCCGCTCTTTTCTCTTATTTTTTTTCTCTTCTTTTTCAAAAATTTGTCTATATATAATTTGTTAATTCCCTGGAAAGAGATTTCATAATTCATAATGTTATATATTCCTTTCTTTGTAGGATGAAGTCGAGTGATTCTTCTCGTCGCCTATGGTTTTGGTTTGCTTGACTGGTAAGTTAATGTTGTTTCTGAAATGTTTTTTTTTTCTTTTTTCAAATTTTAATTTATGTGATAAAAAATGGGTTGTAATTGTTGTGTTTAATTTTTTATGAACTGTTGGGTTGAATCCTCAAATGGTTATTATTTGTTTCGAAAGATTATTATAAGATTGTTGATCTGTTTAAGAAGGTATGGTCTCTGGTGGGTTTCATTTTTTTTAGGTAGATGAGAGGTACGGATCTTGGGGTTTTGTTTGGGTTTTGGGGTTCTTGGGTTCTTTGTTTCTTTTGAATCTAATTTTGATTTTGAGTTTAGGAGGTTTTTTCTGGGATTTTGGGTGGTGGGTTTCTGTTTCTTATATTTTCTTTTTATATGTTCTAAGTTTTAGGAGCTTGGTGATTGGTCAGTTTAATTTATTTAAATTTAGCTTTGATTTGTTAGTCTTGGGTTATAGGATTAGGTTGATTGGATTTGTTTGATTTAATTTTAGAGATATTCGTGGTCTTTCCACTGAGGTTGGAATCTTAGAATCTGGATGGTTGGTTTTTATTATATATTTTTTAATTATGTAATCAAGATTGTGTTTGTTTTTCATCAGTTCTGTGTTTGGGATTTAACTTCTGGCTTTATTGGAAGTTGGGACTGGGATTTGTATTTTGGGTTTCCATTTTATTTTGTTTGTATTCGTTTGGTTTTAATTTTTGAGGAATTTTAGGATTTGGGTGATTCAATTTAGATAGCAGTGTGTGTGCTCTGGATGTTTAGGATTGAAATTTTGATCATGGATCCTAGGGTGCTGCATCCTCTCATTTCTCATTAAATAATTGGTTACGTAGTGAAAAAGTAGGACTTGTGATTTGATTTTTTTTTTTTCTGTTTGGATTGAGTTTACTAGGGAAATTGGGGTAGGATTTTGGATCAATTCAACTGATTTTTTACGCTCCTGTGGAGTCGGATGTGTACAATGTGTAATGTTTGCGGTTCAGAATTGACAAGTTTCGGTAGTGGATGTTGTTATCGAATTTGCGGGAGGCCCTTTTGCCAGGAGTGCAAGAAGCAAGTTTCTTTGGTATTGGATGGTGAATGCCCTATTTGGTTCTGTAAATCTTGTTTGGAGAATTACGATCAAGAATCTTCTAGACAAGATAATTTGAGTCCTTTCGTGACGCCTTTGATCAGTCCAACACTTTCAGTCACAAGCTTCGAAAGCTGTGCCTCAAACTTCGGTACCTTATCTTTTATTCCTTTTCCCTTTTGAGGATTTGTTGCTACTTAAACTTGTATTTAATATTGCTTGTTTTATCTTGTTAGGCGAATTTTCAGCTGATATGGACTCACAGAGCAGGTACGTGGTGGCTTTACAGTGCAACCATGTTTAATTTCTGGTCGTAGTTATGATTTTAGTTTACTGATTTTAGTTTACTTACATCTTCTGCTTTAATTGGGTAGGGAGGATTTTGATGAAGGAGCTTTAGGTACTGGTCCCGAAAACTTGGATTTGGGAATTTTCAGGCATTCAGAAGATCAGTTAAATGGGTCTTTATTAATAAGTACAGAGATCCAAAGTACTGATTTTAAGGACAGGTTAAAGGACTTGAGCATCACTTTACCAATGGAAGAAATTGATAGAATCGATTTAGTAACAGTGGATAATTTCGATGAAAACGAAGTAGAGAAGTTAACCTTCATTAATGACTCTTCAAAAGAAGTTGAAATTGTCGAAGCTGGAGATGGCTCAAGAGGAACGGAGAATACCATTGGTGCCACTTGTCCACTGTCACCATCTTATGAGGAAGGGTTGGAGAATCCAGATGAGCTCCTATGGATGCCACCCGAAGCGGAGGACGTAGAAGATGACATGGAGTGCAGTGTGGCTAATAATGACGACGACGATGAGTACAGTGACGGTACGAAATGGGGTCAGTCGACTTCATTAGGTTGCATTGACGAAAAGCAAGGAAGCAAAGAGGAACGGGAAAAGGCAATGGGAGAGGTAATGAACGGGCATTTTCGGTCCCTCGTAAGTCGGCTTCTTGCTTCGGAGGACATTGCTTTTTCCGAGGAGAATGTTGCCAATTGGCTTAACTTAGTTTCTTCTTTATCGTGGGAAGCCGCGTCACTTGTCAAGCCCGATCATATTGAAGGGAAAGAAATGCATCCCGGATGCTATGTGAAAGTAAAATGTATTGCTTCCGGTGTTCGAAGTGAAAGGTACTTTGGAAAATTCTGCTGTTCAAGGTTTATACTACAGGAGCTACAACTTGCACACAAGATTTGTACCGTGGCACATAAGTAAAAAGAAAGACTTATTATTTTTGTGACCTGTGCCACGTGGAACACATTCTAAGTCGTCTGATTTGAAAGATCATTGGTGTGCCAAAGATTGGCACAAAACATGATATTTATCATCTAATTCAACACAGTCAAAGACCATCATTCTGATTCAGTGATTGACTGTGACAAATCAGATGATAGAGAGAATGTTTAGCATAGCACCAAAGCTCTTTACATCATGGTCTTCAAATCGGATGGCTTAGATGGTGTTACACGTATAACACAAACCCCCAAAATAACAAGTCTTTCTTTTTACCCATCTGTCATGGTACAAATGTCGTGTGCAAGTTGTAGCTCCCTTATACTACATGTAATGTCATTTTTTCTCTAGTGGCATTGAAGAAGGGATGCAGTACCTTTAAGTACCTTTTTTTTTTTCAGTCACCTGGTCAAGGGTTTGGTGTTTGCAAAGAATGCGGCACACAAACATATGCCCACCAGGCATAAGAACCCGAGATTGTTACTGCTTGAGGGTATGCTTGGGCACCGTTCAGGTTCATTGTCATCATTCGATCAAATGGAACAGGTATGATTAAAAAGATTTCATTGATGACTGATCTGATGGAAGTATCCAGTTCATGGGACTTGACTTCCCCTTTGTTGCAAGTAGGAAAACGATTACGTGAAGCTCATCATCGAGATGATTGAATCGTCTCATCCGAATGTGGTTCTCGTGGAGAAAACCGTTTCACGCGATGTACAAGAGTCTCTTCTAGCAAAAGGAATCACTCTTGTCTTTGATATGAAGCTGCCACGTTTGGAGAGAATCGGATGGTGTACTGGTTCGCAGATTATTTCTTCTGCTGACAATTTAATGAATCCAAAACTGAAACATTGTGATTCTTTCCGCGTGGAAAAATTTGTGACGGAGTATAGCAGTTATGAAAAAGGCGGAAAGAAGTTGAGCAAAACTTTGATGTTCTTTGAAGGTTGTCCGAAACCTTTGGGCTGTACGGTGAGTCTATGTTTTGTATGTCAGAGTTGTTTCTTTTCCTTTGGGACTTTTCCTTAGTTCCTAATTGAGTTTGTTTTCATACGGACGAAGGCCGCATGGTAACAAACCTTGGCCGATACCGATATATATCGGCTATACTTACCGGTTTTGTCGAGAACCGATACTGTCTTAGTATCATCCGTACTCTGACCGATACAACCAATTTTTTTTATATTTTTTTACTTTTTTTTTTAAACAAAAAAATAATGACCGATGCGGTATTGGGGATACCATATCCGTATTGGTCCAAGATGGACCGATACCCAATCCCGATACCGAGTTTGACACCTTGACGAAGGAGTTTAACCATCCTGCCAGGAACAAGGCACAAGGATCACCCAAGCATTTGCTAACCCTGAACCATAACAAAAACGAACCATAGATTTTTTCGCGAAGCTTCTCATGATTAGGTGTTCAATTGATTCCTCTTCCACAGACCATAACTTGCATTCAATCGGTACTTCCATTCCTCTTTTACGTAGTTGCATTTATGTAAGAATTCTACCCACACCGGTTCCTCTGTAAACACCTTGGTTCTAAACGGAGCCATGATTTCCACATCAGAGTCCAAGGTTCTTTACTAATGTTCCTCGCTAGAAATTTGTAGAGTGATCTAATTATAGAACTTCTTTCCTTTTCTGAAGTCTAATCACATTTCACACACGTCTGGATTGTTATGATTATCCACCACCAAAGTCAGATCTTCTAATAGGTGCACAAATTTTCAATTTCCTCCTCTCTCAGTTTTCTGTGCAACAAAATAATCCAGGAGATTACTGATAAAAAAATAAATAAATCCAGGAGGAAGGCATATTTGTCCTTCTTTTCCCAACCTCCACCACCAAAAAGCATTATATATCGATTTTTCAATGCCTCACTCCTATACCAATGATTGTTCCAGAATCTCACTGTATGTCCCCTACCCACTATAAGTCTGGTATTCTCCTTAAACTTCTCCCTCACTTTCTGCACCCTTTTCCACCAACCTGATCCTAGGCTACCACTCTGTTTTCTAATATTCCACTCCAGGCTATATCCTTACCAAACTTCCTCGTTAGCATGGTGCCAAAACTCGGCCAAGACTGGTATGTATCGGCGATATGTATCGGTTTTGTTGAGAACCGATAATGATACCACCCCAATACAGGTATCGGAGTAGTATCAGTATCGGTATTGGACCGATATGGGTCCGTATCGGCCAATACTGACCAATACAAACACTTTTTTTTTTTTTCTATTTTTTTGTTTTTTGTTCTAAAATAAAATAAAACTGCTGATACGGTATCCGCCATACCTTATCCGTATTGCCTGTAAGTATTTATCCCAGATGGACCGATACCAGATACCGAGTTTGATACCTTGCTCGTTACCCTCCTCCCGATATCTCCATAATCATTTCCTCATCTGTGCCATATTCATATTCTTTATGGAGTCTATTCCTTCGCCAAAGATTTATCAAGAATTGCACCACATCACCTTTAATCACATGAATTTTTCATTTTACCTATCTCACACTCCACAATAAATTCCTTTAAAAAGAGTTTTCTCCAATCTTTCCATGCATATCCTAGGACACTCAAACATTAACATGAAGTAGATTCGGAGATTAGATGAGGCTGCCTTGATAAGCGTGATTCTTCTCCCTTTGAGAGTAAGGATCCCTTTTATCCAGCCAACTTTTTCTAAAAACGTTCAATCTCAAGCTCTAATGAGTTGTTTTCTTATTACCTATTCTCAACAGAGGTCCCAATTATATGGATGGGAGTCTTCCCACGAAGCCCCCATGTTGCCAGCCAGTTCCACTACTGCATCTCTTCCACTTTAACCCAAAAGGTTGTAATTTTTCAAAAATCTAATCTCTGACCCGACCCCACCTCCTAGCTTCTCATCTTAATGTTAAATGTTTCTATTTTCCCTTTCAGATGCATGACTGAAAACTATGGTCTTACCCACATATTGCAAATACATAAATGACTCCTCAAATCTATGAATCAAACCAACATCAACAGCTTTGATCATCAATTTGTGAAACGCCCACAATGTCAAATAAGTAAACGGAGAGGGGGTAATCTTCTCGCAAACCTCTCAAGATTTTAAAGAAGCCTTTCACTGTCAATGTCATTAAAAACCTTACGTGATCACCTAGGTAGGTAGGCTCGCCTAGGTGATCACGTAGGTAGCCTTTTGTCTGACTAGGACTTTAAAACAAATAAATGTGTGTAGATATTATGTATAAAATACACACGTCTATTACATTAATCATTGAAATAGCCCGAGTACATTTATTAAAGTCTTCAAAAGTTTAACCAACATACATAATACATGAATATATGCATCATTAAAAGTAATTATATAAATGCATTGATGACAATTGACCACTCAGGCATCCTTAATAGGCCTGCAATCATATAAAGAAATAATGGGTTTGAAGTCATTCGTAATAGGCCTCCATCATAGGGCAAAAAATTATGTAAAAAAATCAATGGACTACAGAGAAAGTATGGGTTTCAAATCATTCATAAAATCATACTAGACCAGTACCTTTCCCCATTATCAATTATTCTTTGAGACTTCACAATCACCGACAATCACATCCAGGATTTCTGCATAAATTTCTAGTTAAGCTTTCACTTCTTGTGCTTCTCGCACGTGTTACTATGTGTACTTTCAAGTTTCTACTTTGTGAGTTACCAACTTTACCTAACTGTTTTTTACGGACTTCTGTATGCTTGAAGCAATACCCGAGCTCTAGAGAACTCCAATGCACTATAGAGAATCCGTCTGTTGGATAGTAGTGGGTTAAGAAGGAAATGAAATCCACTACATTTATAAAATTCATATAGAGCTCTGATTTTATATCTGTCACTTCTAGGGGTGTTTTAAATTACCATCTATTTCAAGAGAGTTGTTTTGTGCGAACTTTCTTATCTGTCGATTATGTACGATGGATGCAACAGAATCCTTTAATTGATACATGTAAGCCAATGTTACCTAGGCACTTCTACTTTTGGGAATTTGCCGTGGCTACACTTGGTGGCACTTGGACACCTCAACACGGCACGACACTTCTAGAAATGTACGAAAAAATACTACCTTATACCATCAAAGAGTGCTTAGTTTCAACACGGTAAAAAAAGTTTGTCGTTAGGATAAATTGTGTATAGTAAATTATAAATGAAAAGGTTTGGGTGCTGGAGACCATTTATATAGTATATGGGGTTAGAAAATTATCAATGAAAAGGCTTGGGTACTTGAAAACTAATTGCACTATATAGAGTATTTTAAGTTAAACTTATGACATACATTATGCATACTTTTCATCCTGTTATCGATAGGTTTCTCTGTTAACTCTATGGAAATCCCGGCAGTTTTATTTTATTATATATTAAAATTGTTTAATTTTTTGTTACGGCCATGCCGCCATAGTGGAATTTTCAGAAATTGCCGTGCTAGACGCTTGAAACACTTTGACACTTGGCACATGTGCCACATGTCAAGGTAACACTGGTGTAAGCATAGTCACAAAAATCGCTGAAATTTTGAAAAATTCGCAAATAATTCGCCAATTTAAGGTCCCCCGAATTATTCGCGAAGTTTTCAAAAATTCGTCCGATCATAAAAATCTTCCTGGATTTGCCGGATTTTTCCGAATTTTAACCTCACCGAATTATTCCCGAACCCCGATTTGGTGACTATGGGTGTAAGCAACTGCACCTTTTATATGTATGGCATGAAAACCTGGTTTTACATTATCTTATAGGTCAAATTGCTTTATCCTGTTGCAGATTTTGCTGAAGGGAGCTAGCAACGATGAATTGAAGAAGGTCAAATGTGTGGTACAGCATGCAGTCTTCGCGGCATACCATCTAATCCTCGAAACTTCATTCCTTGTGGATCAAAGGGCCGTCTTTTCGAAAATTCGTACCATTGGAGTACAAAATGATATGTTAACAGATAAGACTACTATACTTAATTCAACTGGAATTGCTAGTTCACCTACTACCCTAGACATTGCAATTTCTAATGGATCCCTAGACCTTGTAGATGAAGAAATTTCCACGTTGTATAACTTTGGTCCTCTTGATTTCAATTCTTTTGTAAATGATATTGAGCAACCTGAAAATTTTAATGACGGTGAAGTTGAGAAGGAACCGGATACTCGTACGGCTGTGTTGCCTATTCCTCTATCTCTGAAAACAGATAATTTTGAGATGGTAGAAAACACTGAATCCATGCCAGCTTTCTGTGACCCATCAATTGATAATTGCAAAACGGAAGCTAATAATGGAGTTGAAATCCTGCACATGGATGATATCAAAACCGTATTAGGTCCCCAAAGCATTTTGGTTTCGATGTCTAGCCGATGTATCTTAAATAAGTCTGTTTGTAAGCTAAGCCATCTTTCTCGTATCAATTATTACGGGAATTCCGATATGTCCCTTGGACGGTTCTTGCGTGAGAACTTACTCAACCAGGTTTGTAAGCCAATCCATCTTGGTGGCAGTATATTTTTGGGTACCTCTGTTCGAAACCCATTGACCACGTGGGAGCAGACGATGGAGATCATTTTTCACCCCAATCGTCCCGAAAATGGATCTTGAGACCATGATCTTACCATCATACGGCAATTTTCTTATTCCACGTGGCACAGATCCCAAAAAAGTGTTCCAAAAATCATGTTTGAGATTTTAGGCCTTTTTTGGGATCTCTGCCACGTGGAAACAAAACCAGACCGCCTGTTGGTACACACATGGTCTCAAGATCTGTTTTGTGGGAGATTGGGGTGAAAAAATGGTCTCCATCGTCTTATCCCAAGAGGCCAATGGGTCGAATGTACGCACGAACAGAGGTACCCTTTTTTTTTGTCGCATAGGAGGTACTGAGAGAAACTGTTGTGTTTAATGCAGGAACAACACTGCTCTGAATGTGGAGAACTGCCGGAAGCTCATGTTTACTGTTACACGAACCAGAACGGGAAGCTCACTGTAATAGTGAAACAGCTTCCTCCTGATAGGCTTTTGTCTGGTGAAGCCGAAGGGAAAATTTGGATGTGGAACCAATGTTTGAGATGCAAGCCCGAGAATGGGATCCCGAAACAATCGCGGAGAGTGGTGATGTCCAGTGAAGCACGTGCTCTATCATTCGGAAAGTTCTTAGAGCTCGGCTTTTCGAACCACTCCACTAGTAGCTGTGGGCATTCTTTGCAGAGGGATTTGCTTCATTTCTATGGGTATGGATTTTGATCTCATCTCCTATTATTTGACGATAAACTATGACATGGTGCCAATTTATCACCGTAATATGCTAAGAAAGAGCTGCATAGTACTTAATTGTCAAGCAAATTCAAAGATTTCACTAGGGCAGTCAATGAGTCCGGCCAAAATTTAGGTCTTCCCGACCCTTACCCAACTCTAAAAACTGGAAGAGTTGGGCCGACCTGGTTAAAGATCCCCTAAATCCCAAAACCCTTTATATTTATATATAAAATATCAGGTCGGGTTGGGCCAAAATCTCTCTGAATTGACCTGAAGGTAGGGTCGGATGCTTCAAGCCTGACCCGACCTGACCCGATGCAATATTTCAAGTTTACGTGCTTGGCCCATTTCAAGAACGAAGGTTGGGCAGGCAGGTCACTTTCGTGACCTGCCTGCCCAACCTTCGTGGGTAAAAGATGGGATTGAATGATTGATAGTACGTATTTGTCGATTGAGGTTTAGATTTTTAATACCTTTCCTCCATACCTGCGGACAAAGAGCAGGTTTGGTTCTACAGTTGCAGCTTTTAGATGCTCTTCTATCGACCTCTACGCTGCATGCATTCCACCACCATTTTTGGAATTTAATAATCCAAATGGACAAGAGTGGCTTAAGAAAGAAGCTAATGAGGTATGATATCAGTTGTTGCATTGGTTACTTTTGATACTTCTTCATTTTCATATTCTATTAATTGACTCATTTTTAATCTGTTTCCTCTAGGTGCTCGAAAAAGGAAATATATTGTTTAGAGAGGTTACAAACTCCCTGCAGAAGATATGGTCCGGATTTTCTGGCTCACGTCCAAAGAGATCTATCAATCGTACAAGCTCAATAAAAGAAATCTCCGAAATTGAAGAGATGTTGAGGCAAGAGAAATCCGATTTTGAGGTTAGTGTTGTTTTGTGGAATTTTGACATTTTCCTCTGTTTTTTTAAGTTTTTGCATTTACCCCCTGAGATATGTCTTATTTACATTCCCCCCCCCCCCCCCACCCTGTGTTTCACCTATTTACACTGTTGCCCCTTGCTTTTGTGTTTCCTTTACTTATTGCCCCCCTACGGTAAAGGATCAGCCCGTGACTGTTAGAGAACTAACGTTTGACTGCTTTGAATCAACCGATGGAGATCGTTTTTCCCCACAATCTTCTACCCAATGAATCTTGATATTGGGAGCTCTTACCATCAAGCGGTCAGATTTTCATTCTACATGGCAGACAACCCACAAAGTTAACATGATCATGGTTGCACATCAAATGTGATCCTTGGATCACTTTTCAAGATGTGTGCCATGTGAATAAAAATCTAACTGTTTGATTGTAGGCTCATGATCTTAAGATCCACAAGACCAAAGAATGGGGGCGAAAATAATCTCCATTGTCTGATTTAAAGAAATCAAAGTTTATCTTGTCGGAGACTCTGTCACTCCATGGGGTAATAAGTAAAGGAATCACAAAAGCAAGGGCTGCATTGTTAATAGGTAAAACACGGGGGCTGAGTGTAAATAAGACAAATCTCAAGGGCACAATGCAAAAAACCCTTTTTTTTGTATATGCATTAAATCATACTTCCTTGTTTTTTGCCATCTGGAAACAAACTAGGCGTCTTTGCAAAAGGCTTTTTGTAAGAAACGGCAGTCAAGCCAATCGGTAAATGAGATTCTCGGGTTGAACCGTTTAAACCAGGAGCTTCTGATTGAGTTGTATGTTTGGGATCGTCGGTTGCACTCTCTTCTGTTGTCTTCTAGTGAGCTCCATCAAACTGGAAACCTTGTTGAATCCAATGGAAATGTAGTTAAAGCCCAAGATTCACAACAATTGTCAGAAGCTATGGTCCAAAATTTTGTTGATCTAGATGTTGCTGAGCTTCCAAGCACTGGTGGACCAGCTAGTGATGAGTGGATTACATCTACATCTATCGATTTTGATCAGAACTCTTCTCCTATATCGTACGATCCCTCGGCTCCTATAGCTTTGGACGGTCCGAATTCTCAAGAGGATTACTTTCCCATTTCTGACCATTCCCAGTTGGACAAGTCTTCTTTTAAGGACCGACATCTATCCTTATCTATGTCACAAAAATCATTGTCTTCCAATTCAGACGACCCCGAAGGCTGGATCTGGAATCCATTTTCGGAAACCCGTGAGGAATATAGAAGGGATCTCAACAGGGGTTATTCGCAAAAGTTTGAATCGATCAATAGCTATATTCCAGCTCACCTGTCCTCCGTTATTCCGTTAATTACCCAAGAAGGGTCGAGATTGTACTTTCCAGTTGGCTCAAGCGATGACGTTGTGTCCGTCTACGAGGATGAACTTACGAGCATTATTGCATGTGCTCTAGCCTTACTACAGGAAAAGGAGACAGCGAAAGACCGAGAAGGTTCGGTGGGTAAAGAAATCGAGAGTCAATACAGTCTAACTTCGTCGTATTGGTCGTCAAGTGATTCTTTAGATCTAGAAGGCATACGTTTAAGACAAAGCGCTTCATCTGATGAGTTGTCTACTTCTGGTTCCGAGGGTTTCTCTCCGCTCGATCCATCGATATCCTCTGACGTTCTGCATCCGGAGATCCCTATGGGGGTCGGAAGATTCAATGGGAAGGCTAAATATTCAGTAGTTAGCATACACGCAAAACAATTTTACGCTCTTCGAAAGAGATGTTGCCCAAGCGAGCTCAGTTATATCTCTTCTCTTAGTCGTTGTATGAAGTGGGATGCTCAAGGGGGGAAGAGTGGAGTCTTCTTTGCGAAAACTCTTGATGACAGGTTTATCATAAAGCAAGTCAAGAAGACGGAACTTGATTCTTTCTTGAAGTTTGCCTCGGATTATTTTAAGCATATGTCTTATTCTTTGAGCTCGGGAAGCCAAATGTGCCTTGCAAAAATCCTTGGCATATATCAGGTCTGTTGTCCTTTTATTTATGTGCTTAATAATTTTCCCACTGGATTTTTTTGACTATATACCCATTCTCAATGGTTTAAAAAATGGATCGGACACCGAACTAGCAAGGGCTCCGGTTCAGTCCAACCAGGCCCGACCGGGCTCAACCAGACTGGTTCAAAAATAAAAAATAAATAATAAAGTTATGTGGCTTGTATCATCGTAGATTAGTTTCATGATATAAGTTTTAAAGATGTATATTAAAAATAGTATTGCATCTTAAAGTCAACAAGCACATTTGGTACTTGTTGGTTAGAATTTAGGGCATCTCTAACAGCACTCATTATTTGTAGCCGTTATACATGCTTACGTGGCAAGAAATAAAGAGTGGGGTGGTCCAGTGCAAAAATAAAGAGTGCATCTTAAAGCACTTCTCCAACAAGGCTCTCTACTTTTTTTTTTTTTTTTTAATTCCTTCATTATTTTATCGAAATATTATCTTACTAAAATTACCATTAAAATAAAAAGATATTTTTACTCACAATTAGCTGACGTTTGAATAAAAAATAATATTTCAAATATAAAAACCTCTCTCTCTCTCTCTCTCTCTCTCTCTCTCTCTCTCTTCAATATTGAAGAGAGACTCCCTTCAATGTTGAAGAGAGAAGTGCTCTTTATTTCCACGTGGAAATAACGAGTCTCTTGGAGCGGAAAGAGCACTTCAGAGGCTATTCATTTAGCAGTTTCAGCTGAGGTGGCTGAAACGGCTAGAAAAGAAGTCTCTTGGAGATGCTCTTAGGTGTTAGTTGAGAGTGCCTTATAGATTTTGAGTTCAAATCACCTCCACAGCATGTAAGTTTATAAAAAAATTTAAAACAAATTAAAAAGATGAACTGAACCAGTTCATGCTGAGCCGGACAGTTTATTGCGAAAACTGGCCGGTTCAATGGTTCAAGAAGAAAAACCGAAAGTTCCGGTTCTTATGTGAACCGGGCCATTCTTATTTGGATTAATGAGTCGTCACCTACATCAATATATTGAAAGCTCACAAGTGCATTTGTTTTGCCACACAGCTCGCATCTTGATCAATTTAAGTCATACAAGCAGCAAATCATCATGTTCACTGATATTAGCCTAACATCGGTGCCCATCAAAGCATTCTAACTAATCGATCTGAGCTCTTTAATATAGACAGTTGTCCATATCTAACATAGAGCCCATATTGAAGTGCTTGGATTGGATGGTACTGATCCTCTGATGGGTATTTTTTTGGGCTAATTCATATGATGTCTAACCACCTGAATGAAGTGGATTGGCCAAAAATATGACTCCTGTGGACGACAAGACGTAAAAGTATGCCGATGAGGGGTGCCATCCATTGATGTAAGTGGGGCCAGTCCAGAGTCGATCTCTCCTTATTTTGACTTGATTTTTTTTTACAGGTTACCATAAGGCAAAGTAAAAATAGCAAAGAGCTGAAAATCGTTCTGATGGTAATGGAGAATCTTCTCTTCGCTCGAAATGTATCACGTTTGTATGATCTTAAAGGCGCCCTTCATTCTCGGTACACTTCAGATGAAAATGGAACTGGAGAAGTTCTTTTGGACCAAAATTTTGTTGAAGATATACTTACCCGTCCTTTGTATATCAGCGGAAAAGCGAAGCATCTACTCCAACGGGCTATTTGGAACGACACATATTTCCTTACAGTGAGTGTGCATGATCAACAGAGTTAGACTGGATTGGTTCAGTTAAAAACATTTATCAAGTTCAAATAATGAGGCTAATATTTTTACTTTTCAAATATAAGTTTTAAGCATTTATATTAAAAGTAATTTCTGTATAATGACAAATAATACATTGGGACTTGTTGGTTGGGCCTAGCTGCCTAGGTGCTTAATTCTATTGGTTGGTTGGGTGTTTGAATCCTCTCCCAAGCATTTTGATTTTTGAGCAAAAAAGAGAGATATTAAAATGAACAAGATCAATTCGTAGTTAAACTGGATGAAATGACTGGTTTCATGTGAAAATGGGCCAGCCTGGCGGTTCTATGCTGAAAACCATTAAAGGCTTATAACGTAGACTGAACCCGACCTGCCTGTTCTGGTCAAACCAGTGCCATCCAGACAGTCCTATGACTCCTATCTGGTTTATAAACATTGGCTTCTTTTCAGTGTTACTTCTTGCAAATTGTAAGTTTGGGCTTGAATTCTCATGCATAAATTTCTGATATTTGCAGTCAATCAATGTCATGGACTACTCATTACTTGTGGGAGTGGATAAGCAGAGGCGCGAACTTGTGGTGGGAATTATTGATTACCTGAGGCAGTATACCTGGGACAAGCATCTCGAAACATGGGTGAAGGCTTCTCTTGTAGTTCCGAAAAATGAATTGCCAACTGTTATTTCCCCGAAAGAGTACAGGAAAAGATTTCGTAAGTTCATGTCTACCTACTTCTTGACAGTTCCGGACCATATGTGCTCTGACAGATCTTGAGGTCCTTGCAAGTTTTGTAGCGATAGCAGTGATTATTCTTCTCAATTGAAAATGCCAAGATGACAGAAAATCAAACAATTTTTTTGCCAAAATTCATCGGAAGTCTAATGTGGCAACTTTCCGTGAGGCTTGTTTGGTACCGAAAGCTAAGTTCTTCTGTTCAATTTGCACGGATTGTACATACGTTGATGGTGGTTTGGTTCTCCCCATATTTGCGAATTTTTAGCATGTTTTGGGGGATTCTGTTATCTGAATATGTCCACGACATTAGTGTATATTTTCTTTTACTGATATTGAGCTCTATACGGAGATTGTAAAATGGGTACACATTATTTCTTTGGAATGTTTCGAAAAATTATGTTCATTTTCATACAAAGCATGTAAAGATTCTTGGATGGTCTCAAATTTCGGCTCTTCTTTTCCAGTATAGCTGAGAACTTCAATTAATGTGCTTTTCGTTGTATTGAATCAATGACTTGTATGCAATTAAATGCAATGAATACAAGTATATTTACCTTAAGCATCTCTTCAAATCTTAGAACTGCAATAATTGAATGAAAAAGTATAAGCATTCCAGGTGTCGTAGCCTCATGGATCCTTCTCAGAAGGAAGGTGACATGGGTTTCATGGTTAGGGCTCAAGAAGAACTCAAGATAATGAGCTAAATCCGTACAATTTTTTAAATATGTTTGTCAACATCGAGTCTGAGCAATGAACTTTTGCATGTAAAATGTGGACCATTCGTTGGCCATAGATTTTATTTTCCCTTCTCATGCTCTCGGTCAGACAGAGATCACTTCTCTCTATTTATCAACAGATTTCGTTATAGTACTGAATCAGTTCAATTATAAGTGTTAAAGCTGCACCCACAGCAATTGGCATTCCCGTGCTCCAGTTTTTGAATTTGAAACTTGGCATCTCACCAGTAATCTGAACAGGAGCACAACCCGTCTCGGAAATGATGAAACCGGGTCGAGTCTCTAATGATGATTTCCCGATTGACGATCTTTGATATCAGTTTAACCGCCTTATGGCAATCCCCACAGATACGGAGGTTCTTGAAAACCTTAATGGTAACTCCCGGTGCCAAATTGATGAGGCCCAGTGCAACGGCCAACCGTTCGCTATGATAACATATCAAATCCTCCTCCATCTCTTTCCGTATGTCACGGACTACCAAATCCGTGGGAGGCAAATACCCAAAGGCCTTCATTTCTAGCAACAACTCTCTCACTTTTAAGTAAATCTCATCCGTTTGTGGATGCAAACGATCACCCGCTACAAACTCATGTACTCTATTCCGGATCTCTATCCAACTCTTCCCGGGTTCCTTCTTCACCCCGTTCTCTCTCATCAAATTCCGAACCTCAACAACACCCTCCCTATTGCCTAGAGTTGCGTAGATGTTAGAAAGTAGCACGTAAGCTGCAGAATCACCAGGCTTTATAGTTAGTATTTTTTCCATCGACCTCTTCCCTCTATCGAGATCACCATGAGTCCTACAAGCACTAAGCAGCATTCTCCAAACAAGAGCGTTTGGCTTGTAGGGGATTTGGTTTATAAGATTTTCTGCTTCCTCTAGCCTCCCGGCTCGGCCTAAAATGTCCACCATGCAGGCATAATGCTCAAAGCCTTGTGTAATCCCATATTTGGTTACCATCAATTGGAAATAGAGCTCGGCTTGGTGGGTGAGCCCGGCATGGCTGCAAGCTGTCAATAACGACACGAAGGTTATGCCATTTGGCTTCACTCCGGAGCCCTCCATTAGATCAAAGAGCTCAATAGCCTCCCTGGCACGGCTGTTCTGTGCATAACCTCCAATCATGGCCGTCCATGAGACTATGTTCCTAGCTGTAAGCTTGGAGAAAACCTCTTCTCCTTCCTTTATGCTTCCGAATCTCGTATACATCGTTATCAGGGCATTGGCAACGGCTGTATCCATGGTTAAACTTGATTTCGATATAAGGGCATGGACCTGTCTTCCTTGTTCCACTGCTGTGATATCAGCGCACCCGGAAAGAACACCCGCGAAGGTAAAATTATCGGGTTCTACGTTCTCTTCCCGCATTGAACAAAGGTGTTTCAGAACTTGTTCCCCGTGGCCGTTTTGAGCAAAACCCACAATTATTGAGTTCCATGCGATAATGTCTTTATGCTCGATTTTTTCAAATACACATTTTGCATCTGACATAACCCCCGATTTGGCATACATATCAACCAGGGCACTTCCTACAAAGGCATCCAGTATCATCCCGATTTTGATCATGCTTCCATGAACTTCTCTTCCGGTTTTGGGCGAAGATAGTGATGTACAGGTAGCTAGGACACTAACAAATGTGAATTTATCTGGCTCGGTTCCTATGCGTTTCATTTCGAGGAAGAAAGCCATTGCTTCTTCTGGTCTCCCGTTCTCGACATATGATTGAATCATGGCATTCCAAGAAATAAGATCTGGCCTGGAAATGTTTCCAAAAGCCCGATGAGAATCAGAGACTTCTCCGTGTTTTGAGTACATGGTGATGAGGGTGTTTCCGACCAAGGCATCCGTGTGCAACCCTGTTTTAACTGCCATCCCGTGAAGCTGCTTCCCATCGTACACCATCAAACGAGTCGCCATTGCCTTGAGCATGCTAGATATGGTGTACTTATCTGGATGAACACCAATGTCCCCCATCTGCAGGAAAAGCTGCCGACCTTCATCGAGCTGATTGTTTTCTATATACATGGCTATCATGGTATTCCAAGAGACAATATTCCGGTTAGGCATCTTATTGAAAACCCGATAAGCATCTTGGAGATTTCCGCATTTGGCATACGCATCTAGAAGTGCACTCCCAACGAAAACGTGGGTTCCAAATCCACTTTTCATAATTTGAGCATGGAGCTCCTTAATTATGGTTGCGTCACTCGACCTGAGGATGCTTCCGAAGGCAAATTCATCGGGTCTAAAACCTTCTTTCTGCATCTCCACAAACAGAAATAGAGCTCGATCGCTACATCCGTTTTGAGCATTGGCAGTAATGATCGAATTCCACGAAACTCCATCTCGCTCGATAATGTTTTCGTATATAGTTTTGGCACATTCCAAATTGCCAAATTTTGTGTACATACTAATTAGAGCATTTCCCACTCGAACACACAAGAGAAATCCTGTTTTAATCACATGGGCGTGAATCTGTTCGCCATGTATAGGACTTCCCAAACCAACACAACCCCGTACAGCACTCAAATACGTTGCCTGGTCTGGCTTCGGGCCTGTCTCGATCATCATTCTGAAAATGCAGAGAGCTTCTAGAAAGCGCCCATTTAAGCAGTAACCTGACACCATGGCATTCCATGAAACGGTGTTTCTAAGAGGCATTTCATCGAACAGCTCTTGTGCTGCATCGACCTCCCCGCATTTCATATATAAATTAAGGAACTGATTGTTCAAAAAAACTTCGGGTTTGTAACCAACTTTATCCAAGTGTGAACGGAGTCGAATCCCCTCTTGCAAAGCTCTTTCGGATATACACAGAGAAATAAGAGAATTGTAGTGGACGGAATCAAGTTTAATGTCTTTCGACGACGTCGAATTTAGAGACTGCATCGCTACCTCTAAATCGCCGCTGCTTTGATGTAACGAGATATTGCAACCAGAGTTTGTTTTCTCCATTCTAATTGGGAGATTGGTCACCTGAAAATGGATGAATTTAGTGCGAAATCAATCTGAAAAATCCATAAAGGAAGACACCCATATTGCAGAAGGGGCAATGAAAAAAAGTACCTTGAAGAATTGTTGTGTCGAGATTGGTAGTGTAGCCATGGCCTATAAAAAGAGTTAAGCTTCAAATCGCACTGATGGAGAAGACCGTTGGTGTCAGAATTTCAAAAATCTGGTGTTGGAGATATGACTTCATAGTTCATAACACAGATTTAGCGGTTTTGTTCGTTTTAGTCGGTTGAGACTTTGCCACGTGGCTTCTAATTAATCCGGATTGTCGGATAGTTGATTAAGAAAGTGTAGTCGAGCTGAGTAGCTGACCATAGGATATTTTGTTGGTAATTTGGTAGCAGGTGTTTCATTATATAACCAAGGATGGTGTTTGTGTCTTACATGAGCGTATATCGAACCAAGCGAAGAGCCGTCCTTGGCTTTAATACCATTCAATGACAACTGGGACCCACATGCCAACGATATTGTCAGGCTATGGGCTTAAGTCCCTACCCCGATTTTGTCTATAAGGACCGGTTGCACCTCATAGTCTGACTCCAAACTTCTCTTTATCCGATGTGGGATATCATAGATTAGAACTTAGAACCTCCACTTTTTGAGGTGCAGACATGGAGAATTTGCAAAGCCACACCACTAGATGAGTGTATAAAAAATTACAAATTTTACACTGAAACAACATGCAATTTATAAAGCCAATCAGTGCCCTTCTACATTTTCATGGATTCAACTTGCCAAGCCACAATATTTCACACAAAACATCAAGGGTGAGAAGAAGTGAAGAAACAAAAGGAAAACTGCTAAATAGATAGGATTGTGAAGTTGGATCCTTTCTTCCTAGAAAATAAATCACCAATTAGTGGGACAATGGGCTTCTTTTTCATCACCTTCTTCTCCTTCTTCATGCCTCCATGGTAACCTTCCTTTTCTCCAAGTTTTAGTACTTGACCTAATGATGATGAGTGTTCAAACCTCGCTAGCAAGTCCCTCGGCTTCGCATCACCATCATTAAATTCTATTCGTTCGATGACTATACCCTTTGCCATCGCCGCCTTTTCGGCCGCCATAACCGCCTCCGACTCCGCCATTTTTGACATGTTCCTATGAAGCTCCGCATTTAATGAAGCGAGTGCTATCTCGGTCTCCGACTCCCTCTCCTTTAGTATCTTTAATTCTCGCTTCGTCTCCGCCAACTCGGCTTCGAGTTTCTTCAACGAGCTCCCAAAAGTTACCTCATCTTCTCTACTTTGATGTAGAGAAGGAGAAGGCTTTGGATTTGTTTCATGTATGATAACTGTTGTTGTGGGTCTTGGGACAAGAAATCGGTCGCTGAACACCGCAACGGCCTCTTTCACAGAGCGGAATTGGCGGGTAGTGTCAATCTCCGATCGATCGGTGGCACGAGGAGACGATGGTTGGTTGTCCATGGAAATTTTTTGGCGCGGGTGCAATTGAGGGTAGAGGAAGGAGGGGGTATTTGATGGTGATTCTATTTGGTTTCTTTGCTTCTACTTCATCACAGCCAAGAGTGGTTAAAGTAGTGTTGGTTGAAAGCGAAGTAAATGTTCTTCAGTGGTTTGCCATAGAAGTATGGAGAAGAGGACCTCTTACCTACGTAGGAAGGTGTAGCCAGATGTGTGGGCCTAGGGGAATAAATGGGCCCTTATGGATGAATGGGCTTGAGGTCCAGCCCATAATATAAATGGGCTGGGCTCAAGCCCAGAAGTTTGGCTCATGAAGAACCTTGGGTCCTAGGATTGTAAGATCGGGGTTTGGCTCATGTTAGATTAGGCTGATGCCTATGGCTGCAAATAGATCAGGTTCAAACCAAACCCGACCGGTCACCCTTTACTCGATCTGTAATAGGGTTTTGTCGATGTGAACCCTGCCGCCCAGGCCTACATTATTATTATTATTATTATTATTTTATTATTATGATTAGAGGCTCAGGGGTGTGCATTCCAACCAGTTGGGTGCCATGTGGTACTCAACTCGGGGATCAAACTGTCTTTTTTATGAGCAAGCTAGGCTTGAACTACGACCTTGCAGTTGTAATATGGTGGACCTATGCTACAAGCCCAAGCCCTGCAGCAGCTTGACCATTTGTAAAATCTTAAAAAAATTAAAAAGGTTATTTGTTCACCGATAAATCTCTTAGTCAAAGGTGAGAATTTTTGTTGTAAGTGTTGAACCCATAACTTTGCTTTGTGATTTGAAGGGCCAAAAAATAAAAATAATAAATAAATTTCTTAAAAATGAAGGGGCGTTTGTTTGAACCCTTAGAGATGTGGTGTAAATCATGATCACGTGCCATGTGGCATGTAATCTAGCACTCAAGTGCACAGTCACCTCTCCATACGCTCAAATGCATTGCCCAATTATTATTTTTTTTATCAGCAAATGCATTGCCCAATTTTCCTTATTATTTTTTTTTTTTTTATTATTGTTAAAATTATTAAATGTTATGGTGCTCCTCCCTTGGAAATTTTGGCCCCCATGTAATGTGAGACTTAGATAAAAGGTACGAGTTCCTATTGGATCGGATCAGGTTCAAAGTCCAAAATCTGAACTGATTCAGATTGTTAATTGGGTCTACATTATGGACTTTTTCCCCACCGCCAATGGGCCGGGCTTATTGAGTTATGACCTTTGGTAGCAAGGTTGGGTCAATCTGACCCATTTGAAGCCCATCTAGGGCTAATCTTAGATTCGCAAAATGATGAGGCTGAGGCCCAGCACCAATTTGTTGATCGATCTCACGGGCCAGCCCAGCCCATAAACTTAATAGACTGGCCTCTAGGTTCTAGACTTGCAGGCTGGGCTCCATGCATAGAGAGATAGATCAGTATGGGGGTAATGATTGTGTGCATACGTTACATGTCAAAGCTTGGTGTGCATGCCGTTTCTATTAACAATTGGAGCACTAGTGAACCAATTGCTATGGACCATAGTGACCAAGTCAGTGCTCGAATAACTCGGCTTGGAAAAAATTCAAAAGAATTTGGCAAAATTCGTTTTGAGAAGAAAATGGTCAAAATTTGGAAAAAATAAAAAATAAAAATTATATGATATACCAATTAAAAATTATAGAAATTTTAAAATTAAAGTTTTTGATCAAAGTCGGGAAAAATCGGGGAAAAAATTGGAAAATTCGGACACAATTCACAAAATTCGTGATTTATTTGGAAAATTCAGATTTTATTAGAAAATTTGCGAATAATTCAAATTTTATTCCTTTCTTCAAAAATTTGCGAATAATTCAAATTTTATTCCTTTCTTTAAAAATTTGCGAATTATTTACCAAATTTTCAAAAAGTCAGCGAATTTGGTCACTATACTATGAACTACTATCCTTATAATCATCATGAGCAACAGTGGCCATTGGATTAATGAATGAATAGTGAAGTTGGAAAATCATTCATCGTGCATTTTCATACTGTTAGAATGACCGATGAAGAGCTTGATCAGTTGACCAATCAGGATCTCGGTTAGTCATCCGATCATGGACCGATCATGAGTGTCCTGTGCAAGCCCTAGTTTCTCAATGGCAAAGTTGTTTTCCAATGTATTTTCTATTCCTTGAAGTTTGCGAGGAAAATTTGCAATTTTCAAAAGATTGACGGGGCGGAGCCCCCCGATTTTCTTCTACGTCAGGCAAGATATCGACAGAAAATGAGTTAGTATTAGGTAAGCAACACAAGCGCTAGGTGATTTCGGATTTGATCCACTTATTAGGATGTGTGCCATACGAAATTAATATGTGTGTCATGATCAAAAGATCATCACTGTAAAATGTTGGGAGAAAAACTGATCTCCATCGGTTGAATCAAAGCGGTTAAATGCCATCTATCTAACATTAACGGCTACCATGTAAATTGAACATACTGTCAATTTCAGGTGGCGTTTGACCACTTTTCATTCCAATCATTTAGATCTTGGGAATCAAATCACCTGGAAAACATGATAGTTCCACATGACACACATCCAAACTGATCTGATTTGAGTCATACAAGATCATATAGGATCGCAATGTCCGAATGTGTAAACCATAATCACGCAGTCCGGGTACGGTTTCGGAATATTTCGGCAAGAAGAAAATTTTAAAAAATTGGAAATATTGGGAAAATGTCGGAAATTTGTTAACTATGGCATCCTTCATATTATGCAGAGTAAGTGTTTAGAAAGACCAAGCTGCCAAGCAAACTCATGTTCCAAAAACTAAAGCAAATGCCGAAAGTAACACTTGTGACACTAAGATTTTGGAAAAGCATACCTGACCTCTCACATAATCAAGGAATATCATAGTACATAACATAGATATACAACCCTCCCCTCCCCTCCCCCTCTCCTTCACCATCAAATTAAAATTTTCTCCGATGGACGACGAGACGACCCGCAAGGTTCTGATCAGTAGTCCCGACGATCAGAACTATGACAACAACGTCATAGATGACGGGGCCGATGAGTCACGCATCTTGTACACACTGAACACAATTCTTAGTGGCACAGCACGTCTCAACATTGTCTTACCAACCGCTACGATCCTCGCATTCACCATCTTCACACCTCTCTTGACCAATGATGGCAAGTGCGAGACATTGAACCGTTGGTTGATGGCTTGCTTCTTAGGCACATGTGCATCGTCATGTGTGTTCTTCGCGTTCACTGATAGTTTTCGCACGTCGTCTGGGAGATTATATTATGGTATCGCGACGTTTAATGGTATATGGACATTTAATGGGGGACGAAAGAGACCGTCTGATCCCCATGCATACAGGATCAGATGGACCGATCTCTTCCACTCGTTGCTCTCGCTCGTCGCATTTTTAACGTTTGGGGCACTGAATAACGATGTCGTCCAGTGTTATTATGCATCAATGCCAAGAAAGGTGACCAACATTGTACCTCTTGTGGTTGGACTTATGATAAGTGTTTTGCTTGTATGTTTTCCTTCAAACAGAAGGGGAATTGGGTATCCTTTCTTGCTTCAAAGGAGGGATGCTTTGTGGATGAGGACTTGATCAAACTAATAGGAAATTGAATGTACAATTGTACACAATGAAGTGCCCCTTAATAAGTACTTTGTAAAAGGAGTTATTTATTTAATTTTATCATTAATTTGTAAAAAAAGTTTGCAGGCATTTTAGTCATTTAATAAAAATAAAAAAGGAAAATTGTAATGGAAGTTTAGGGGAACTGATTAAAAATGGCAAAAGAAGAGAATGGAGTTTGTGGTCATTTGTGAAATTAAGAAAGGAAAACTATAAAAATGTTATGGGCATTTTGTTCACTGAATGAAATTAAGGATGTGTTGGGCTTTTCTGTGATCATGAATTTTAGATGGTAAGAAGAAATAGAGTTCTAATTAAATATGTATTTGTTTTGTTTTGCTTTGCTTTATCAAAGTTTCATATGTACTTGAAGTGGCCGCCTATACATTGAACTCATTTGTTGGGCATATTTTGAATTAGAAGATTATATATAGTTCATGGCACCTCATATCAGTGTCACTGGTGCATAAGTTTCAACTCATGAGGAGGGAAACCATGATCAAATTTAATATCTACAAATAAAATTAAGAATCTCAATATTCTCCTACTGCATTTGAAATTTAATCTCCATTGTTCATTATCCATTAACTTCCAGGGATAAGCCATATAAGATGTTTGTAAGAAAGAATATAGCATCATTGAAAAGAAAAAGGATATAGCATGGTTCAAAATTTCGGCCAAAATCTTAAGATTTCAGCCGAAACGCATCAGTTTCGGTGGCCCCCAAAATGAAATATACAAAATTTTGGTTTTGGTATACCGGTAGCATATTATCGGCCGATAATTTGCCTGAAACTAAAATTTTGAAATTTTGACCGAATTTTTTGCTGATATTTTGCTTCTTCGAAAAAATAAAAAATAAAAATTCAGCCGAAATTTCGGTTTCGGGCAAGACCGAAACTGAAACAAAAATCGAAATTTTGATCCTTGGGATATAGCCCCAACACAAGAGAGCCATTGAAATAAGTATATGTTGTGTTTGGCATAGCTCTCTGCTAGAGCAAGGTTTACCTGCTCCATTGAAATAAGTATATGATGTGTTTGGCATAGTCTCTGCTAGAGCAGGGTTTACCTGCTCCATTGAAATAAGTATATAATATGTTTGGCCTAGTCTCTGCTAGAGCAGGGTTTACCTGCTTTCACAAGTTCTCTTTCTCCTTGTTAAATCTCTGCTACCTTCTAAGCAAGGAGTTAACAAGGAGAAGGGGGCTGCTAAAGCAAACTATATTCGGCTCTGGCAAGGAGCTAACAAAGAGCTATGCAAAATACAGCCATAGTCACCAAATCGGGGTTTGGCAAGGTTAAAATACGGAAAATTTCGGCAAGTTCACGGAAATATTTGAGGAAAAATTGGAGAGAAAAAATAGAGAATATAAGATTACAAAGTATAATTTTTCAAAAAAATATTAAAAATCACAATTTATGGAAAAAATCTTGAATTATTCATTTTTTTTTAAAAACGTTCGAATTTTTAATTTTTAGAAAACTCGCAAATAATTCAGGATTAACTAGTAGAACCTCAAAGTTGTGAATTATTTGTGATTTTTTCAAAAATTTGGAGTCTAGAGAGTGGAGACTGATCCTTAGGCCTTGTTTGGCAAAGTGAGTTTTGGAAAAAACTCGGGGAAAAAATAAGTTTCTACGGAAACTACACTTTTTCTACTGTTTGGGATCACAGTGGATTCCACTTATACAGGAAAAAAGCAAAAATAACTCGCAAAAAGCTTCCAGTAAAAAAACTCCTGAAAATCATTTTAGCCTAGGTTTTGGGAAAAAACACAGGGACCCTCCTCCTCCTTTGTCCATGTTGTTGCTAATGCTCAATCCGATGGCCCACATGGGATGTGCATACGAAACGGCTACATGTAGTTTGGTTGAACTGGTGAGTGGTATTTGTTGCAAAAAACTTTCACACAAATGAGAGATGACCAAATGTCAATTTTGCCCTCAACTTCAACCCAAAGAAAGCTGAAACACTAAAACTGGAAGAAACCATTAAACTTCAACTAGACCTAAAATACATGGTGAAAACTAAACAAAAGAAAAGAAAAAAAATGTCAATGAATCATAACATTTTTCAAGTACTTTATTGTGTTTTGATGAAGTTCTCTATGACCTTCAAAAACCTAAAAGTACCTATCTTTAATCATATCTGACTCGAGCACTCTATTCATTATTCCATCATCTTTAACCTTTAGAAGATCAACGAGACCTGCGGGATTCCAACAGACTTGAATGTAATTTTCAGAGGAATAGATGGATTTTGATAAAATACATCGATTATGTTCATTAGTTTGTAGATGGAAGCCACGTGTAACAAGTCAGAGAGACATGGGTAATGGGCTTGGCTTAGTGGCGCACCATCTATGTGCCAACAGAGTTAATGGTGTGTCATATCCAATTAGGTACCTCTATTAGTGCTTACATAATCTCCGAAAGCGCTCACCTTGGAAAACCCTTAAAAACCATTAATTACTTCAGATCAGATGATAAAGATCGTGTTTGACCTCAATCTTCCACAAAATGGATCTTGAGATAATGTTGCACCTATCAAACGGTCTGTTTTGAATTCCACATCTCACTGATCCCTAAAAAGGGCCCCAAAATCACATTTGAGCGTGATGTGTGCAATAGGATTCAAGGGGCAGTTTATGGGGATCTGTGACATGTGAAATAAAAAACTGACCATCTGATAGGCGCAACATGATCTCGAGATCCATTTTGTGGAAGATCTGGTTGAAAAAAGATCTCCATCTTTTGATCCGAAGCAAGCAATGATTTTGAAGGGGTTGCACACGTGGGGCACTTTCAGAGATTGCGTGGGTGCCTAATAGAGGTACCATATCCAATTCAAGCGGTGGATGTATCAGGTTAGGTCTCATCCGATACAGATATACACTCCAATTCTATATGAGGTCAAATATCACATCATATATCAAACCATATCAAGTCATACCGGCTAATATCTATCAGGTATGACTCAAATAAAATACCAAAATTGTCATTTTTATATATTATTTATTGTTTTATAATTTAAAAAAGGTGCTTGAATATTGGCTGATTTGGCCGAAAAGTATTTGATATATCGGGATACGAATAGGCTTGGGACCTAGCTGATATATCAGACTTCAAAACCCTAGTTTTAACTTAATCAGCGAGGATCATGGTTCAAAATTTCCGCCGATAACTCAAGTTATCGGCTGAATCGTTAAGGTTTCGGTCCCCACTGAAATGATAACTTGAACCAAAATTTGGTCCAAATATATATGAAAGGGAAATCGTGGGCCGAAATTTCGGTTCAAACTTTCAGTTTCAATCATGCCCGAAACCGAAAACGAAACCACTATTTTGATTGTTGGCGAGGATATCACATGGATTTGAAGTGTTCTAAGTTTTCATCAAGCGTACACCTCCTACGTGGCCTCCGATGCTTTATTATCAAGAAGAAAGTGGAGGTTGCTTTACAGATTTTAGAAAAAATAAAATTTTACGCATTTTGTAGCCAAACGGTTGAAAAAAATAAAAATCACCATTTTTGAAAATTTCTAAAAAATACCTGCCATGAATTAATTTATCTAGACTCATAGGAAGCGAAAAGAAAAAAAAAAAAAAAACATCCCGTGGGTTTTGTGTACCAATTCACTCCAAAGGCTTTCTATGGCTGCTTCCTCAATAAGGTTTCTAACTTCTTCCTTTTATAATAACAAATAATATTAAAAAAATTTATACTTTCGGCCCTATAAGTTTAGGTATTTGTAGAAAAGGCCCTATAGTTTTATCACTTGCATAACAGGCCAGCTCCAAGTCTAGCCGCTTCCACGTCAACAACCAACCACCTTATTAATTAATATATTATTTTAACTTTTCAAGTATAAAAGAAGAGTTTACTTTTTAGGATTTCATTCTACTTTTAACTTTTTTAACTTTTTGCTTTACTGTAAAAACGAGAGCGCCGCGTTATCGCCGACAAAGCGGAAATCAGTTCATAGAAAATTTTCAGGTAAATTTTTTTTTAACATTTAAACACATTCAATCATCAGTTATATTTCTTAACAATCCCCTAACTTACCGATAACTTACCGCTAATTAACATCATCGGCCGCTAACTTACATTAGCGGTAGATAATTTAAGTTATCGGCCGCTAACTTACATTAGCGGCCGATAATGTAAATTAGCAGCCGATAATGCAAGTTGTCAGAATTGTTTGAACCTCTCTTATTTTGCTAATTAATTATTTTTATGTATATTGCAGTTCCCACTAAGTGATTCTAAAATGACTATGACTCTAAAGCCTTTCGGAAAATGTTCTGGTGCTGATGTCAAGAAATTTTACTTATACTGTAACGAAAAGAGGAAGAAGATTTTAGATGGTTCAGTTTTCGGTCATCTGTTTAGGATAAATGAGAAATTAGGATTCATTGGTGATTTGGTTGATGCTATTTTAAGCTTTTGGGTTAAAGATAATGTTTTCAAGGTTAGAAATACTACTGTGTTGCTGCAAGAGGCTGATATAGCATTTATTTTAGGCCTTAATATGTTGACGGAACCTGAGTTTGAGAAGGTGGCTGTGCCAGAGGAAGAAACTATTCAGTATAAATTCTTTCAGGGGAAACCGACTAAAAGACCTTGTATTGAAGAATTAGTTGATAGTGCTGATTTATCCAACGATGAATTTTTGAAACTATCATTATTATTTCTCTTATGTTCTTTTTTACTTTCGGACACATACCAGGAAGTGGAGGAAGTGGACGCACGGTACTTGGCCCTAGTAGATAACATTGAAGAGTTTAACAAGTTTTCGTGGAGCCTAATAGTTTACAATAATTTAGTAGATAGTATATCAAAAGCATACGACAGAAGGGAAATGACGAAAAAGTCAGAATAGGGGCAATACAATATCTACGGATGCACCATCGCCCTACAGATTTGGGCGTTTGAGCACTTTCCTGGAGTCGCCACCGCTCGTACTAAGCTCAAATATCCATTTCCCAGGCTAATGAAATGGGAAGACCCAAAATTCAACCGTAATCCTAATTTATATCGAGAAAATTTTCTTAAGTCTAAAGTCATCTTAAAGCTTGAAGCTGTATAGTACAAATTACAGTATAAATCGATTCGACTCTTTTTGATGCAATGAGAGATGGAAAGGGAGCAGGAAAAGGCCGAGGAGCCTGGTGATGAAGAAGAAGAAATATATGAATACGACGATGTCCTAAGTTACAAGACACGTCCTCCCGAAAGAAACGAAGAGCCGAAAAGTCGAGATGAGGATGACGACGATGAGGATGACGATAATGACAGCGACGAAGACGACGAGTATGAAGTCGTTGTTCGTCAACATGCTGAATCAAAGGGCAAAGGCAAATCGGAGCCCCTACCAACAAGAGAACAGCCTGTTAGGCAACCTAGCCTAACCAAAGAAGTAACGGAGCCTAGAAAAGAATGCAAGACGCTCCGCATAGCTGTAAAAGAAATGAAAAAAGACTTCCGACGTGCATTTACAGTGCTTAAAGGGCAAGCACTCAAAATTGAACATCTAGGGAGAGAAAAGAAGACTCTTTAAGAGCAAGTCGGGTCATTACAAGAGGAAGTTGGGTCACTAAAACATCGGGTCCAAAATTTAACCGAAAGAAATGCCTCAATGCAGAAGGACCTTGATACTGTCACATCTCATTTGACGAAGGTACTAAACCATTTCTTTTTAACTTTGAAAAAATTATATATTTTATAGATTAATTCCAAATATGCTTGTCGACCGATAATTTACATTATCGTCCGATAACTTACATTATCGACCGATAATATAAGTTAGCGGTCGATAAGTTACATTATCGAGCGATAATGTAAATTATCGACCGATAACTTATATTATCGGTCGTTAAATTTATCTCAAATATAAAAAAAAAATTCTAAATATTGACAGTTTTTAATGTATTTTGTAATTAGCAGGATAATATTCTTTCGTTTGTTTTATTTGAGACCTTCGTTCCCCCTACTCAGCCTACAGCTTCTAAACCCACTGCTCCTCCACCAAGGCGTCAATCCACTGCCCCTAAATCCTCTAGCCCAAAACCCACTGCTCCCCAACCTACCCATCAACCAATCCACTGCCCCAAAAACTTCTTCCCTTAAACCCTCTGGCCAAAAACCCACTGCTCCCCAACCTATCCATCAATCCAATTCCCCCAAAACTTCTTCCCCTAAACCCTCTGGCCCAAAACCCACTACTCCCCAACCTACCCATCAGTCAACTGCCCCCAAAACTTCTTCCCCTAAACCCTCTGACCATAAACCCATTGCTCCTCAACCAAGCCAAAAACCCACTGCTCTTCGACCTACCCATCAAATTACATCCCCCAAAACTTCTGCAGCTCCTCCACCTCCTACTAAACAACCCTTGGTGGAAGTCGGTGATGAGGGTGCTCCTCTTACCCAGCCTTCTCGCGAGTCACAACCGGCATCCCTCAAATCAATTTTTATTAAACTATCAACTGAAAAAAGTAAAGCCGAGGGATATGACTTACGTGTTCGGAGGAAGAGAAAGACTCCGACAAGTAAAGCTGTTATAAAAAAACTAAGACTGGTTCTGGAGGAGGAGGAGGAGGAGTCAAAATTGATGGAGCACAAATATATGCTCAGTTTTTTGAACGGGCCGGAGGGAGAGGGCAATGTGATCGTCAATACTGTCATGGGTGTTGACATCACAGTTGGTCTTTTAAAGGTTCTCAAAGGACGCTCGTGGCTTGACAATGAAGTCATCGACACATACTTGAGAGTCCTTGAAGTTATCAACGATCAAACGTTCACGGCAAATGCCGAAAAAAGCTAGTTCGCTTCTGCGTCCGCCCTAGTAAGGTTTCAACTATTTATTGTTTCGTTTGTTTCATTTTTTTATTTTTTCATTCACACTTCTTTTAATTTATTTACTTATTACATAATTCTGTTTCAGACCATATTTATAGCGGACGAGAAAAAATATGAAAAATTTATCGATAATGAAGGTCTAGCCGCACTTAGCGACTTCGATAAATAGAAGGCTTATTGTGATGAGTGGAAGGTTCATAACAATATAAAACCGCTTGAACCACTACTCACAAATGATACACGCGAAATTCACGCGGTAGACTGTGGAACGGTACGCTTTTTAATAAATACTACACTTCATTTTATTTAACGTTAATGACTTTTAAATAAAATAAAATTAATTATTTAAAATTTCGTTTCCGTTTTTATGCAGATTTATCTTCCGATGCATAGCCAAAAACATAGCCACTGGGCGTTGGCTATAATTTCATTAGTTGATCATGAAATTAAATTAATAGATCCAACAAACCGAGAGTGCTTAAAGAGGTTCGAAGAGCATAACGGGTGTCTATTGCATCACCTTCCGCGTCTTCTTTACACTGTCGGTTTAAAGTCAGCTTTCGATCAACAGTGAAAAATATCGGCGTTCAATAGTGTCATTCTACTGATCCAAACCAACGGTTGGGACTGCGGTGTATATGTTTTGAAATATATGGAATACTTCTCCCAACGGCGGAATATTGATTTAGAAAAAAAATAAATACAACAATTTAGAGCGGAAATCGGGTATTTAATATGCACATTTGGGAAGAAGAGTTAAACTACTTTATTTCATATCTTTGTAATATTTTATAGATTATTTTTGTATATAGATTTTTGTAACAATAACAACTTGTGTAATTATCGTTGTATCAATTTATCCAAATTGTCTAACAATTTTTTATAAATATTATAAAACGACTTGTATTTGATCTTCAGATTTCACAAGTTGTGCCGATTTCACAATGCCCACTGACTTAAGTCACCAGCCGCTGACTTAAGTTAGAGTTCGATGACTTAAGTTCTCGACCGCTAACATAAGTCATCGACCGATGACTTAATTTATCGGCCGATGACTTAAGTCATCGAACGATAACTTAAGTCATCGACCGGTGACTGAATTTATCGTTCGATGACTTAAGTCATCGGCCGATGACTGACTTATGTCATCAGCCGATAGATGATTAATGGTCACTTTGTGATATGGCCGCCATTAAGTCATCGGCAGCTGATTGTTCGCTAAAATTTAGCTTATGATACTAAGGCCATGTTCTCAAAATTTAGCTTATGATACTAAGGCCATGCTCGATGACATAATTTATCGTTCGATGACTTAAATTAAGTCATCAGTCGATGACTTAAGTTATCGTTCGATGACTTATGTCATCAGCCGATAGATGACTAATGGTCACCTTGTGACATGGCCGCCATTAAGTCCTTGGTAGCTGATTGTTCGCTAAAATTTAGCTTATGATACTAAGGCCATGTTCTCAAAAGTTTATTTGGATGATGAATGATGATTAATGGTCTCCTGCATCTGATTCAAAGCAGTTTATTTTGAATCTTGAAATGTGACCCAAAGAAATCTGTCAAGTAATATAAGTTAATTTTACGTGGGTTTATTAACTATACAGTCCACTTGTACTCCATGTGGCACTCAAATTCTAACAAATTTACACGAGCGACGGTTATGACTGTATTTGTTACAATTTTTACATCGCAGTGGTCGAACTTCGCCTTTAGATCTTATTCTACGTTTCTTCGGACGGCCGGCTTGACGTATTTTGTGCGGAGGCAAAACTCGAATGCCGTCTCTTTGTGAAGTTCATTGGCGCTTGTCAACGGTCGGGACAAAGCATTCTTTGTAAGTTTTCCTAAATAAGTTACTGATAAACCAGTGCTCTGTCTCTGTTTAGACGCGATAATGCGGAGATCGCAAGTAAACATGGTAATCCAAGAATAGCTCAATGTCTACATGTACATGTTCGCTTATCTAGATCGACACTGTGAGTGTAATCACCATGTTTAACTTGAAATATATCGCGATCATATGGTATAACATTTTTTCGACGGGCCCATCCTGAATTTCGTGTTATGTATTTTTCGGCCATCGGTGTTAACACGTGTGTCATTTTATTTTCTTCCTCCTGATGGCGAAGATAAAATTCGGCTACCTTTGTACGAATAGTTTCTAATATGCTCACGATCGGTTCTTCCCTTACTATTTTCAACACACTATTTATGCTTTCAGCTATATTAGTTGTCAACATATCATAACGCCTCCCTTGAAAATAAGCACGCGCCCAGAAATGATCACCAATTTCTTTAATCCATTTTGTACATTCCGGGGGGGGTGTCGTCTTCGATTTTCGCATAATTTTTTAAAATTTTACTTCCGAAAATGCACGGGCAGCAACCCAGAAAAGCAGTCTAGAGATTGTATCCTTATATGTATCAAACAGATTTAGAGCTAGGTGTCGCATACAGTAGCTGTGAAAGGCGTTAGGAGAAACTTTTTTCACAGCTTCCATCAAATCTTTTTGTCTGTCTGATATCAATACAAGCTGCTCTTCAAAATCACCGATTACACGTCTCCCTAATAGATCAAGGAACCATGTCCAATAATCTTCATTTTCTTTCAGTACAACGCCGAACGCTATAGGGAATAAATGTTTATTCTCGTCTATCCCCGTAGCTATTAACAACACTCCATTGTATCGTCCATGTAAATGCGTTCCATCTACCGATATTATTCTTCGTAAAGTATTATGAAAGTTTCGAATGCAAGGTCCGAATGCCACGAGGAATCTCTGAAATGTATTATCAGGCTCGAGACACAATTCGGTCTGTACGTCTGGATCGATCCGCTGTAATTCGGCGACATATGATGGTAACATATTAAATTGCTCCTTCCAGCTACCTCGGATGTCATTCAACGCCATTTCTTTTCCTCTTCATGCTTTCCAGTAACCTACTGTTATACAGTATTTTTTTTCAATATAAAAAATTATTAAAACAGGAGTCTCGTCAAAGCCCTTTAATAGCTTATCTCTCACGAATGAAGTTATCCACGATGTCGTACATTGGCGATGTCCGCTTTCGAAAACTGGCATTCCGCATGTATGTTTCGGGTGGAAAATTTTCATAGCAAATGTGTCCACACCTACTAATTTCGATGCATGTATTCGCCAAGCACATCCTACTTCAACACACCTCGCTGTTACTCGAAGAGGACTGATTTTTATTGGTTTAATCTGAAAATTATTTGCCATTGTAAATTCTTTAAGAGCTTTTTGAAAGGATTTCTTATTTCTAAACGTCTGACCAATGGTAATTGGTCCCCCTTCATACATTTCCTCATCATCCGAATCCATATACTCTCCTTCCGAGTCATTAAGCTGATAGTCTTCATCTACCAGAGGTTAATCGATTCCCCTATTTAGTATGAACACGCGAAGTGGGAGACGGCGGTGCTTCATTATTTTCAGGATCACTATCACAGTCATCGACTGGATGGTTATTACGTGATTGAGATTGAGTCCGTCGATGTACGTTTGGTTGATGTGCAGTTGTTTGGATTGATGTTGGCCGATGCGAGAATGTTTGATGTACGAGAGGCTGTTGTGTTGAAGGCTCGATTATCGTTGGCTCCGAAGCTATTGGTTCGGAAGGCCATTGATATGGACTAAAGCCGACTAAAAACGTTTCCCACTGATTTATCGAATCGAAGTTGAACTGAGATATATTATACATCGGATTCATTTGATGACAATATCATTGATCTTCATCTCCTTCACTAATTGGAATGTCTGAAAAGGGTTGCTCCAGAGGCCCACTATCATCGTCGATTATCATCGGTGCAGCGATGCTCTCCTCTTCACACCGTATTTCTTGATTTCTAATCAAATGTTCTGTTCTTACACCACCATCATCTTCGTTTGTTTCCTGAAACTGTTGAAATGCTTCTAAAGACAGTAAATTTTTTGCGGCGGTAGTGACTAATGATTTTTCGATATAAATATTTATCACACTATCACCAATACGATATGCTTTGAATAAGTTTGTAAGATCATCAAAGTCAGATAATTCAGCAAACACAAGCTCATTCCCTATGCATAATGAAACCGTTAGTGTAATAGAATGTTCTTCCAGTCATGTCCTACTGACCTTGTACATTTTCTCCATAAACTCATCAAATGATATGTTATTCGTGACAGTGACAATCCTCCGATGTCCTCCGTTGTAGGTATTATCTCCCACACAGATGAAATCAAAATGGCAAAGAAAGGGAACATCCATTTCAACTTACCGTATTTAAAAAAATAAAAATTGGTTGGTTAAAAGGGTAATACTTGACTTGGCGCTATAATATTAAAATTAAAAAACGAAAATTGGTTGGTTAAAAGGCTATCTTAAGATATCGGCCGATATATTAAGATAGCGGCTGATATCTTAAGATATCGACCGATATCTTACCTAGCTCCGCTACCTAGTATACGTTAAAAATGAAAGGAAAGCAATATTTTACAAAGATAATGGAGAAATATCTTACCTAGCTTATTGTAGTTCTCTGAGTTATACCAACTATAGTCGAATCTCCAAATCGCAAGCCAAGAAAAAGTTTTTGAAATTGGCAAATAAGCATAGAGAAGATATATATATATATATATATATATATATATATATATATATATATATATATATATATATATATATTAATAAGGCAGTTGGTTGCTGACATGGAAGCGACTAGGTGGGCCAACAAGTACTTGGCCCTAAGGCAGGCTGGTCCTCGACCTGGTTTTGAGCTTTTTTTCTCTCTTAAATTTTTTTATACATACCTATTTATTCTATTCATAAACTCTCCTTTTTTTAAGAAAAAATTGAAAAAAGAGAAGTTAATTATAAATCTAAAATTTAATATATATATATATATATATATATATATATACACAGCCCAAATGTAAGTCATTTCATCAACTAAAAGAAAAATTAAAATTAAAAAGGGGTGCAAGTTCTTTGGTGCACTCGTATCACTGTCACAAATTATGACGTGCACTCTCCTCCGGAGATGCTAAGCTAGTGCTTCTCCAATACTGGAGGCCACTGACCTAAGCCTTCGCCCTTCTTGACCAAGGATTGACCCCGTCCAAATAAGTACGATTTCACTTTCCCTTTCTTCCTCTATTATATACAACTCCCCTCTAACCTCATTATACTTTCTTTTCCGATGTGGGACTAAAAAAGAGTACAACTGCTTTTCAACATTTCATCTATTTGATCAGCTCAAAATCACTCCAGATCGGTATCTTCAACGAAGACTTCGAGACGCTCGTATAGTGTCAGGTCAAGCGAGACTAATACTATCCTATAGTATTAGGTCTCGTTTGGATCAAAACAGATCCAGACCGCCCGATCATGATCGAGAGTGGGCCGAGACTTGAACCATGTGCACCATTGCCTACACTTGGAGAGTTGGTGGTATGTGTACCAGGTACATTCTACACAGCTCGAACGGTGAGCGGGTGTGTCTCACCCTTCCAACATGGTCTAAAAATGTGCTCTTCCCCTGATTTTTAGCATATAAATAACTGCACATTTAGCAGGTTGACCCATTTTGGACCTACTGCAGGGTTATGATTTCATACCCGACGCGACCTAAAAAACCGATCCAACGCAATGCCCGACCCTTAACCCACCCGATTAGGTTTGATGCTTCATGCCCGACCAAACATGAGGAGTCAAGTTTATGTGCTCAACCTGATAAAAAAAACCCAATCATCCTAGTCAAGGGTCGGGTCACATCCTTATCTCATCTGTTTAGGGTCGGCTTTATGAGGTCATATTTCTCCACTTATTTTCAATTAGTGTTAAACTCTCTGTAATTTTGCAATCCTTCATATCTCTTTTCACGACTTCCCTCTAGGTATTCAATGGTCTTCTTGTGCTCCTACTTACGCCAAATCAAGTAACCCTCATATCCAAGATAGTTTGTCTTGAAAAGTTCGAACCACTACGATTGAACAATCACAAACATCCAATTCGATCAAATGCATTTGCTTCCTCAAGAAAGTAGTTGGATCTGCTTGGACCTCCATCGATCACCGTTTGATCGCGATTCATGCTCTTGAAAAGATCTTTCTTAAGCAACAGACCTTCTTATGTAAGAAAAAGGAACTGTGAGGACATGGAGGATGAAGAACTTATCATAAGATGGGATACAATAACTGGGGAGGTGACACATTCTGTTCAACAGACCTGGGCCATGTGGGCCAATCTCTAGACAGAGGGACCATATTAACTAGCCAATCTAGTAGTATCAAATCCGGGCCGAATACTAATTGGGCCATAAAATTACGCCGCTATAACCCGAAATTGGATAAATGGGCAAAGGCATGGAAAGTTTGGGCCGGGTCTAAAAGTGAAATGGTAGAACACTTGAGCGAGCTTGCACCAAATAGGAGGGTTGGACCTCCACTAATTGGGCTCTGGGCCCAGTTCAGCTCGTCTCCCTGAAACTCTATCTGGACCTGCCGGAGACGCCCATCCGTTGACACCACGGTTTAGAATCTCGGGCAATACTGATACATATTAATATCAAAGGTCACACATACATGATACATTCAGCATGTATCAATGATACATAACCTATCCAAATCCATGTATCCATTGTATCGTTGAAACCCGATCCATATCGTCTCAGTATTGATAGTGAACAATATATATCAGAAAACCGATACTTTGATCAATTTGAAGAAATACAAAGAAATAAGACAACCATTTGGGAAAGAAAAAAAAAAAAAGATCGTCCATTGGCTCCATCTATGTTGGAAGCGTTTGGCTGATTCCTTTAAAGAGATTCTTTTGGAGTAGTTACAAATCAGACCTCCATAGTTTTGATTTTTTTGTTTTTGTTTTTTTTTCCTCTGCTGCCATTTGGGCAGAATTGTACCTTGTTCTTTCCTTTTGTTTTGTATTTTTTCTGCCTTTTCCATTTTCTTTGCTGGTTGTTTTATTTTCTTCTTAGTGCCTTCTTCAATCCGATATAAGTTACTTAATTTTTAATAACTTATAGCTTTAAAGTGAATTAAAAAAAGAAAAGAATGCTCTTCCAATTCTGTATCAGAAAAACAGGAGGAGCAATAGTTGAATGGATCAACAAGTAGGGGTGGAAATGGGCCGGGCTAGGCAGCCAGGCCAGAGCCTGTGATTTTGAACTCAAGCCCAGCCCGTAATAAACTTCCAAAGCCAAGTCAGGTCCAGCCCATTTATGCATATACTATTTATTGATTTATAAAAAAATTAACTTTATATATATAAATTGATACACTACAAATATCTAACAAGAAGCTAACATCTATTGCCAAGAAATTCTAAAGCCTTAAAATAGGGAAATTGTATTTTTTAAAATATAAGAAGTGAAACTCAATCTATACATCATATATAAGAGCCGCCTAAGAGCTTAAGCCCAAGCCCGGCCCATTTAAATTTCGAGCTTAAAGTGGCAGCCCAAGCCCAGCCTGCGGGTTATATTTCAAGACCGAACCCTCCTTAAAAGAGGTCAGGCCTAACGGGCTGGGCAGGGATACCCGGCCCATTTCCATCTTCATCAACAAGGGTTCCAGGTGTGGTGGTCACAAATGTGAACTCTGAATTCTCTTCGGCATCTCTGTATGAATTCCTATTGAATCCCACTATAAACTTCACTAGCTATAGGCTCTCTATTTTCAGGAATGAGAGAATCTAGATTTCTTCTACTGAAGTGTTGGCCTAGTAGTTGGTAGTTACCAGTTCATAGTGAGCCCTTTTATTCTTCAAGTGGGCCCTGGTTACCTACTCCTAGTGGTAAAAGTGAGCCCTTTTATTCTTCAAGAATGAATCAAATCTTCTCCAGGAGGATTCAAACCTACAACCAGTCAAGTAACACCCAACCACTTTACCACTGTGCTATTTTGATATAACAGGAGATCAGATCTCATAGAATTCAATTCCGATTCAACTCATAACCAATATGAGCCTAAAGCTTTAAATACTCACATATATAAAGGAAACAGATTCAGCCAAAGTTTCAGATAGGAACACGCGCGCGCGCACACACACTGAAAGATAATTTTAACAAATCCCTTCATTCTCGACAAAAAGAAACCACATATTATGCCTTATCGCAACAAAACTAACCGGGAGATATAAATCATACACTGTACAAAATTGACAGTTTCTTTTGCTGCAAATACTTTGCGCGCCCTTATCTTGCATTAAGTAGCATGCTCACCACGGCTTTCATCTTGGGCCGGGCTTCAGGTGACGAACTCACACAAGCCATAGCAACCTTTAGGACTGATAGCATCTGACTAGAAAATGCTTGTGAAGTTTTGCTTACACTGGGATCAAGAATCTGATACCATGCATCCTTCTGAGTTGAATGACTAAGCACCCACTTGTTTAATTCCGAACCTTCGCTTACGGGTGGCTTTCCAGTCAGTAGTTCTAGTAAGATGACCCCGAAACTGTACACGTTTCCGGGCATTGTCACCCTCATCGTGTAAGCATACTCTGCAACCATATAACAAGAAAACTCAACATTTCGTAACCGCTAGTTTGAAGACAAAAGTAGCTTTATTTTCAGACACTAGGATCATGGTTTTAAATCTCGGCCATATCTGATACATATCGGGGGATATGTATCGGGTTAGGCCCCATCCGATACGATATATACACCCGATTTGGTATGGTGTCAAATATTGGCTAATATCGGCCGATATGAGCTAGAGATAATACCAAAAATACCATTCGAGTAAAATTTTTTAACAGTTTAAATATTTTTTTAATATCTTCAAAAGATCCTTTAATATCGGCCAGTTTGGCTGATACGTATCCAATACATATCGGCTTGAAACCCGGCCGATATGCCGATATATATCGGGTTTTAAATCCCTGACTAGGATTATAAAGTTGGTCCTACAGTTCGATAATACAAGTTTGGCATAGTTTGAATGAGTAGGTGTTATGTACCTAACCCAAGTGCCAGCGGTTGCACTCAGGTCAATCTCTCTTCATCAACCTTGACGAGTGTGATGGACTTGGTGAAAGGTTAAAAGTATTCTTTCACTGAATTGGTTGCTCATAAATAGATGTGCATCTCCGAGGCTAGACCATTTGGGACAAGAGAGATTGAGCTGAGTGTAAAGAAATCCAACGGGCCTAACTCAACCTCACAGAACCGGCTTGTAAGGTGAGGTTTGCCCAAGATATAAAGAGCCCAAGAAGGGCCAACCCACAGCCGATGTGAGACAAATCCAACACTGAGTACAGCGGCTGGCACTCGAGTTGGGCATGTAATACCAACTCATCTTGAATCGAATCTAAGGAAAAACAAAAAAAAACAACCAATCAATTTTTTCTTAAACAAAGATGCAATTTTAATAAAGAGATAAAGCTAAAAACTGTCATTATATTAAAAAATAAAAAACTTAAATACATCAAAACCTAGACTAGGTATGGCATGATGAGGAGCAACATGTTCTTACAAAGCTAAGCGCCAAATACAAGAACAAAGGGCATGATTAAAGTCGATAGAATAATCAGAACAATGTTACTTAATTCGCAATTTGTTCGATTCGTTTTCGAGTTCGTAATTTGCAATTTGCTACTCTCATGCGAACCCGATTCGCTAGGGGTAGGACGAGTTATTATTTATTATTAGTTTTGTTAAGCTCACAATAATTAAAAATATGATAAATAGCTTCTTCTACTGAAAAAACTGTCAGCTTAGTTGGTTAAGTAGGCGTCAACTTTGGTTGTAAGTTGAAGAGGTTGTGCATTTGATTCTCCTCACCTCTAAGCATATTTATATACTAACTCTAATTCGCCCAGTTCGCCCCTTAAGCCCGAATTGAACCAAATCAAATGAAGAATTGTTTCACTTCAAACCAATTCTCCATTCATAGGGTTCCATAGCGAATTAGCATATAAAGTTATAAACTATTCAAGATTAGCTTCAATCAAGCAAATAAATATGTGAAGAACAAAATAATTAGGCTCTCCATTACATACACAAAAACGGGTGGTATAATTTAGGCTCTCACCTGGAGGAATGTACCCAACAGAGCCAGCAACTGTCGAAAGGCTTCCAGTGCTCTTTGAAGGATCTATAACCTTACAAAGCTCGATATCCCCGATCTGAGGCTCCTTCATCGACTTCAATAGTATGGTATTTGACGAAAGGTCAAGGAGGAGAACCGGGTCAGCACACCCATGGAGAAAAGCCAGACCCTGAGCTACTCCTATAGCTATGCTGTACCGACACGGCCAATCTAAAGCGATTTCCGAAGTTTTGTGAAGAAAATCAAACAGGGTTCCCTTGTGGGCATACGGGTAGAACAGATAGGCTCTATCGGGAGTCAAAACATAAGCCAGAGGGGATATAACTCTCGAATTACTCAGCTTCCCGAGTATTTCGAGTTCTTTCCCAAACTTCTCATGGTTCCCCAATTGAAATATTTTGTCGGTCCAGTTGAGCATCTTCACACAGTAGCTCGTTCCACTTGGCATTAAAGCCTTGTAGTAGGTGGAGAACTTGCTCTTCAATATGATGTTGGATGGATTGCTAACTGCTTCCAAGGCTTTGGTGAAGTCGATACCAGATCGATGTACATGATTCGCCGTAACCAGATGACCGGTTATGATTTGAGGAACGTGGTCTCCTGATGGTAGATTCTCATCAGTGACCCGATAAAACCGCCTCGATACCAGTAAAAGGATCACAGTCACAACCCCTGCAGCTAGAACAGCACTTGCAATCGCAACAACTAGCAGAACATGATTTCTTTTAGTAGTTGAATTGGTAGGTGAGATCGGGCTAGGTTGTGCATTGAGATTACTATTTCCGGTTGAATTGACGATGACCCGTGGACTGAATTGTGGAAGATTTCCCGAAAGTTGATTATTAGAAAGCACCAATTCTGTTAGGCTAATCAAGCCAACCAAGCAGTTTGGAACCTCACCCATGAATTCGTTATACGAGAGATCTAAAATCTCTAAGGCAACCAATTGACAAAGGGAAACAGGTATAGATCCCTGGAAGTGATTGCTGCTTAGGTTGAGGGCTATCTGCAACTTAACTGGCATTGTTGGAATTGGTCCACTAAGGCTGTTGTTTCCGAGCCGGATCTCTAACAAACCGTTCAAGGCATAGATCCCTTCCGGTATAGAGCCATTGATTTGGTTGCCCTCTAAGTTCAAAGAAGTAAGCTGTCGTAAGCCAGAAATCCCCATCGGTATCGCACCAGTAAGAAAATTATGGCCTAGATTCAAAGTGATCAAGTCACCAAATTCGGTATATTCATCAGGGATTTTGCCTGTCAGTCGGTTCATTTGGAGATTCATAACCACGAGTTGACGGAGATTACCTAATTCTTTGGGCAAATCTTCGACCAACTGGTTCCGAGCAAGATTCAACAGTGTCAAATTCGTGCAGTTCCCCAACTGTACTGGAATCCTCCCAGTCAAACTATTGCCTTCCACCTCCAAATATACCAAATTCGAGATCGATCCGACTGTTAAAGGGATGGGGATGCTCCCACTGAGCCGATTGTTGCTCAATCGTAAACGAAATAAGCTTGTTGAGATGTTCGTG